>CM069458.1:51663334-51675146 GCA_035610835.1 Ophiura sarsii | reverse complement strand
TCCACACGCACCCCCCTGCGTGTTCAAAACCTAAGTGTTAAAATGAAAAACTGACTTGGTTTTGGTTTTGGACTCATAACTGACTAAATATTCATTCAATATTCACGTGTAATATCTCAAATTGAAGAATATGGATTTCCTCACATCTTTATAATTTAATATTTGTACGTAGGAGCTACAGTTGTGGAGTTATGAGAATATTTATTACCTGGTCAGTTACTTATTTTGAGGACTGTATATCAAAAAGGTGCACAGAGTCCAAATAGATACAGTAGTGACAATGATTGCAGTAGAAGTATTAGTAACTTGATTTTGACATGGTCAATGTACCAACCATCGCCTTTCAAATGCACGTCAAGTAAAAGATACCTATCGTTGAATAAAACGTGTTTTGAATGTAAATACATATCTTCACCTACTTTAAAGGGCAACATCAATTTGCGAATGTTATTTGTATCGTTTGGTTACCGTCGAAGTGAAAGACATGTCGATACAGAATTCAAAATATTAATGCCGGGGAAACTCCTTCAGCATTGTATCTAGGCCCGGGGTAGCTAGGACGCTTTTGATGTCTTTCTGCCTGTTTCTGTGTACTGTTTTCTGTTACAGTTATACCTCCAGCAATTTGTTGATATCAGTATAGAGTGTATAGGAGCTACGTAGGCAAATGTAAAATACAAAAGTATGCGTCACTTTAATATCAATAGTTATAGACTACTCAAAGGGAAATGGGGTTAATTATGAGGTGATCTGGACAGGTGACCTTACGCCTACTACTTTCCCGAAGCCGATAATTACCAATGTAAAGAGCAGTACATATTTGTTTTTATAATGCATTAACATATTTTAGTGTGGGATTTTGATAAACATGACAACAATCTTAATATAGTCTAGTAGTCGATTCTAGACAAAATTAAGCTTACTTTGAAGGTTAGTTAATTCCCTCGAGTTGCCGAGGAAAAATTACTCGTGCATGCTGAACTTAACTCATCGTTCGAGGTCTAGGCCTCGTTGCAAGATGCCCTCATGTGAATTGACAACAAATATTTACCATTCATGACTAAAATTAATGGAAATGTTCAACTGATAAAAAATGTATGTGGGACGAATTGTTTGAAGCGATTCCTCTTTTGCTGTTGTGCACTGAGCGGCACTGCCGTACACAGATGGTGGTGGAATCAATTTGGTGTTTATACTGGGTAGGGTATAATACTACTTGATTCTTTTCGATATTACCGAGAAAGCTTAATGGAGAATCAAGATCACATACATGTTTTTAGGGTGTCCCAAGACGCTCCCTTAATTGTCGGCACGGCGGGATCGTAGGAGCAAGTCCATGGTATATAAAGAGCAGTCAATATTTGTTCTATATAACGCATTACAATATTTTAGTGTAGGATTTTGATAAACATGAAAAAGATCTTTATAATCGTAAGGTAGGGCATTTTATTTTGCTTTAAAACAGTACTATTGACCGACCGGTCATTACTTTTTGAGAGACCAAGAAAGACCGGGAATGACGTCAAGCGTAACATACACCAACATATGTTGTGTTATCGATTGTAATATCCAATCAATAAAATGGCTAGAATATTTTCATGCGTCATATAATATGTTATGATATAATATTACACTACGTTTTTTTTAATAAATACAAAGATTTACCATATCCTCTATCACCTTCATATCAATGAAAATATATTTCTCATATCGGAACTGCACCATTAACTTTGACCTAAAGATGACTTTTGATGATGAGGGCTGTAATAATCATTTTGTCAACGCTCATCATCCATGATACTATAAATAGGGATCACAATCTGTCTTTTAGATTGCCCAGTTGAACAACCTCTATAAAGCTATAGACATTCATGATCTTAACAACCTATCCAATTAATATTAATTATATGATGAAAGGAAGAGTATCTTATTGCATATTTCATTTAGAATGACGTCCTTGTTTAACAGGTGTTTTTTTCTATTGATTGGTTTAATAACCGTAAGTCACAGGATCCAAACGTCCACACGTCTTATAAGTTAATATACAGTCCTCAAAATAAGTAACGGACCATGTATTAAATATGCTCTCAACTCTAACACTATAACTCCCACGTAACAATATTAGAATATAAAGTTGTACGGACATTTCTTGTCTTTAATGTGAGATAATACACGTGCAGATTGAACGAATATTAATACGGTTATGTGCCCTAAACGAAAACAAAGTCCGTTTTTCATGTTAACATTTCGTTCGTCTACACACAGCCTCGGACTAGCAACTGGTAGATTATTGATTAACTGGTAGCGACAACTCACGGGTAAATAGTAAGACGGGGATTGGGAATGCTTCAATTGATCAATTCAACCCATACACATACATGTACCTGTCATACTGTCCCGCGTGTTCAAACCCACGTGTTAAAATATAAACTGCACTTTGTTCTATCCTTTTCAATGTCGCGTTCTTAATTATTAACTGATCTTAATGAATAATGTATCAAGTTAAAGAAGATAAATGTCTTAACAACTTTATTAGTTAATATTTGTATGTAGGAGCTATAGTTCTAGAGTTAAGCGTATATTATGACCTGGTCAGTTACTTCTTTTGAGGACTGTATAAGGTGTCTGTATTGCTGCCCTATATCATCAAATACCCAGAGTTATTCATAATTGAGATATAATACGCTATAATGCCCTCAGTGTTATCTTAACTGTTTGTGAATGTGTTTGCGCAGAACTTTCCGATAATCTCTCTACAAAATTGTTTTGATTCCTATATTACAGTTATATATTCAGCTGGCTCAGCACTCAACAAATGACGTCTCACTTTTAAAAATATATGCTATGACATTTTACTATTCAGTAAAACATACATAACACCATCCACGGAAATAACATTTAATACCTTCGGGTGATATCTTCCGCTGATCGCTTGTTGCAGGTGCACGAGTGCAGGATAAAGTGACTCGGATATTCTGAAGCCTATAACTTTAAAGAGACAGCCCGATTTCTAACTTTTGAACTTTCGAAATTGCCACTTAGTCAACGGGCTTGCGGCAATTTCAAGAGAAGTTTTTAATCAAAAAAGAGATTGTGTCTATATCCTTTTCCAAACCGCAATGTATCATTCAATTGTTGGGATCATACCCGATTAATGTCAACGATCCCGATTAAAATACAAATGTGTATTTCACTTATCTCTTTTTTTTCTGTCTAAGTATGTTGTTTCCATGTTGAACCTGGTAGCTTGAGGCTCTTCCTTTATATTCGATACTCCAGCGATATTATTTCGTTGCTTACTATTTTTATTATGACTTGCGCAGCTATATTGCTAGGCCTATGAAGAAGTGAGCGGTGAGTTTTGGTAGAATGAGGTTGCGCCCACATATCATAACATTTTTAAAACCGAATTAAAACTGAACTGCAAGTAAAAGACATTTAACCATTCATCATACATAGTAAGCTGTGCTTTTATAGCGGTAGGATATAACAGGAACAGGTGTTGAGTGGACAAACAAGGTTTACATTGACCGAATGAGTCTTTTCAATCAAATGAACCTGGAAGCTCTTCCTTTATATTCGATACCCCAGCGATATTATTTCGTTGCTTACTATTTTTATTATGACTTGCGCAGCTATATTGCTAGGCCTGATATGAAGTAGTGAGCGGTGAGTTTTGGTAGAATGTAGTTGCGCCCACATATCCAAACGTTTTAAAACCGAATTAAAACTGAACTCAATTAAAACTGCAAGTAAAAGACATTTGACCATTCATCATAGTCATTTGTGCTTTTATAGCGGTAGGATATAACAAGAACAGTTTGGTGAGTGGACAAACAATGTTTACATTGCCCGAATGAGTCTTTTCAAGCGAATGAATTTGTTCAACCAAATGATACGCCCCCCCTCTTTGGACACGCCACTGCTGTATTAACGTTTATAAAGAAGTTTCTCTTCCATAAGTCTAAAAGTATTCTATTGATAATGCACATACTGAAACGAAACTAGGCAGTTCATTCAAGAACCATGGTATCAGGATTAACCCTCGTCCTATAGGGGGAGTGGGGGCGAGGGGGGGGGGGGGGGGGGAGATTGTCCTGTCGTCCCTTTACGAATTATAAGGCGTATTTGGCATATAAGTGAGGGAAATTATAATGCTATAGATTATAGGTATCAAATAAATGAAGTGGAAAATGCCGTGATTATATATAATTTATTGTACACATTTTCGGCCATCGGCCTTCATCAGGGAAGGTTGATTGAATAGTTTTTTTAACATTATAGATACTATAGATTCAAGACGATACTTTTAAGATATATTATTTTCAAATGGCGATTTTTAAATATTGTAAGGTGACAACCACCCACAAACACAACCCTCAGACTTTAACGGATTACCCTACCCGGGTGCGAATTTATTTACCGTAAACAACAACATCATAACTGTGTGCTATTTGAACGAGCCAGATGAATGGGTCTGGAGTGATAACCGCAATTTGCGGGACAAAGGGTGTAACTAGCTGTGAAGAATAACAGTCTTAGCTGATTAGATGTGAGTTTTTTCAGTGCGTAATCACAAAATCAATGATTTCATGCGCGGTCATTGAAATCGCCATAACTTCAAAAGTATCCATTCGATTTTGTTGAATGAGGTATCAAACTGCGGAGAAGAAATTTGCTTATTTAATGTTTATCTCAGATTTCAGATTAGTACCGATTTTTTTATTTTGAATAAACCAACCTCAAAGCACCTGGTCAGGGACTATATGTGCTAGGTGTACGCTAGATTACTTTCTGTGGCGTTTTGCTGCTACCGGGGAGAATCCTTAGGAGATTGGGTGTGGGTCCATCTCCTTAGTAGGACGAGGGTTAAGGTTATTTCGTTTGCGTGATTAACCGAGATAAACGTTTGCGTGATTAACCGAGATAAACGTTTGCGTGATTAACCGAGATAAACGTTTGCGTGATTAACCGAGATAAACGTTTGCGTGATTAACCGTGATTAACCGAGATAAACGTTTGCGCTACGTGCGCTATTACGACCGTTTCTCGTTCGATTTGAACAACTGTTACAATGTTCAGAAAGTAGGACGAGGGTTAAGGTTATTTCGTTTGCGTGATTAACCGAGATAAACGTTTGCGTGATTAACCGAGATAAACGTTTGCGTGATTAACCGAGATAAACGTTTGCGTGATTAACCGAGATAAACGTTTGCGTGATTAACCGTGATTAACCGAGATAAACGTTTGCGCTACGTGCGCTATTACGACCGTTTCTCGTTCGATTTGAACAACTGGTACAATGTTCAGGTAAATAGATGATTAGCAATTTTGCTACATGTAGGTAGGATATTTTTGGTAACCATACACGCGATATGCGCGAGGATTTAATGTTGAACCCGTGTAAGGATACACGATACCTTAATGATTTCGTTCAGTTCGATTTTCCGTCTTAAATGTTATACACTATTTATTTCACCCTTCAACAGAATAGATTGTACCTATTTCATGCTCTAGTAAATAGCTTACAAGAGCAGTATATATTTCTAAACCTGGTGCTCCATTGACGAATAGCCTATACCTTAAAGCACATAAATTCATATTTCAATCGCGGTAGAAAATACCTACATGATATTCCATTATGTTTATTGTGACAGGTTGACCCTTACATCAACACGGCTAGCCTTGTTGTCGTATCCCAACAAGGGATTTTGTTTATAGACAATGGACATATCCAACCTATCCGTCAAAATTGGGCTTTATATCAAAGTTATATATTTAATTCATTTATTACTTTGTGTTTTGTTAGCTATTCCTTTCGATAGTCTAAAAGTAAAGTAGTCGCAAAACCACTTGGGCTGTTTTCTAAACTTAAAGGTGACACAATCAATAGCAACAGTGGAATCAATTGATCATGCACACCGTGAACGTGCAAGTTGATAACTGTTTAGGGGTGGACAATAATTATTGCCTTTCAAAATAATAAGTAATTTAATAATAATGATTTAATGAATAATTATTCTTGATAGGAAAACAGTGAACAATAACAATATGACCCCGGGCAATATGAACATAGTTTAGTTTTTTTTCTCTCTCAAATATACTATGGGATGATGATCTGTATCTTTCACTCTTGTTGTCCACCTCTGGGCACAAGATGAATTTATAACCAAGATATGGCAAATACATACTTGACAAATTCAACTTATCCCACGTTCCTAGGTTGTAAATTAATGGGTATTTCTATCTCAAAGTTTGACTGCAAGCCCTGTATAATCGGATGTGGCATTTCCAAAGTATACCAAGGTAAAGGTGGTCGATCCTGTAATTCCAGGAGCGGAGTGCCCATCTCTCTTTTAAAGCGATAGGGCTAGACTCACTCATTTAAAAATAAAAAAAACCGGTGCTCTACCCACTGCGCCACACATGCCCACAAAATGTATACCAATAAGAGGGCCTTATTGCTTATTGTCTTAATTGCCAGTTGTAATTATAGCATACCAGTTTAATTACTTAAGTGAATAGGCAATACATTTGAGTTCTCAGATTCCCATACAATTCTTTATTCTTTCTTGTGTTTAAGACTGTTGATAAAATATAAGCATTGCCTAAAATACAATTTAGAATGTGTTTACAAATTAAAGCAACATTTAAGAGTCAACAAAATGGTTTGTATTTAGCTTTTACGCTACATACAAACCATTTTGTTGAAACTGTTATACACAACACATTGTTCTGAAAGGCTGGTATGATCCTGGTTTCTTTGTCCACTTGCTTCTTTAGCATCGCTAGCATTGTTTCCCATTCAACCAATGATTTCGTTTTCAGTTTACATGGATATTGGTCTAACATCTCTTTCCCCTTCTGCATGTGTGCATAATATAGGCCTATACACTGCAAAAAGGTTGCTTAAAATACGTTGCTTAAAATACGTTGCTAAATGTACTTTTATCATCCGTTGGTTGACGTGTTGATTAAAATTCATTCAATGTAGAAAGTTAGGCGTTGTATAAAAGTTTAAAAAATCCCCAGTGTTGAGTAATTCGTCGAAAACAATGTCCTTAAAATGTTGGTGGACACTGTTACTGTTGCTAAAATATGTTGCGTAAAATATTCCACTTTGGCAACTATTGCATGAGCACTGAGGAAAATCACGCAACAGTTGATTCAAGTTACGCACATGTGAATGTTAGGCAACTGTTGTCCAAAAAAGCCAATTTAGTGATTGCGTCATTCAATCATTACCATGCTAAAATGTTGAGCAAAATACGTTGCTTAATTGCGTTTAATCATATGTTGGGTAAATGGCTGATTACATTTTATTCAACATATGTAGAAATCTAGGTGTTGTATAAAAGTAAAAACTACCCAACGTTGAGCAAAACAATTTAGTAACAAGTTGGGGAAACCCCCGGTCAAAACTCATTTTGTTGCTAAAATATTGCGTTAATTATTTCAATTGGGCAACTGTTGAGTATTTGTCTCAGGCAATCACGCAACTTATATGTTAAGATTTACTCATGTGGTTGTTATTGATCAACTGTTGCTTAAATTCTCGATTATAATTGCGTCCGTGATGGATCTTCTCAGAATTTGGGAACGGTTGGGTTGTATACGGCATATACAGGACGAGTCAAAAAAAAGTTGATCGAGAATGAATATTTGTTTAAAAATAGACCAAACAAATTTGACAAACCAATGAGGCACGTATTCAAAGAGCAACTTATTTCGCTCATATGATAAAAGGAATCAATGAAATCGATCAATTGTATCAGGAGCTATGCCTGTTTAAATAAAATAATCACAATAATAAACACCAATGATAAGAGATGTAAGATATTATGTATATAGTTAAATAACATGTTAAAAGAAATTACAGATCCATTACCGAGAGGGAGTGGTGTATGTAGCTCTGCTGCATCGCCCAGAATTTCCATTACAAGTTAGCGGTTCACTACCGAGAGGTAGTGTACACACACAGAAATTTTGCGCACGTTAGGTAAAATAACGTAATGTAAAGTAAAATTATGCAAAAAGTACACAATGCGAGGTATTTTTTATTACTAAACCATTTTGTAACTTTTAAAATTACATGTTTGAAATGTATCGGAGATAATTACCTGGGTTTGTAGATATTTTACCGAAATTAAGTAAAACAAAAGTCTAAAATACAATTTAATCGGTAAAAGGTGATTTCGCCCAACGTGTTAAGTAAGAATTATCGCTATGATTGGTGAAAGTCGTAATCTTTCCCTAATCGCCGGGTAAAATCTCCTCGTGTAATTATACAAGATGGCGAGCGTTAGAGAAACACTCAGCCGGTCGCGAGTTCCTCCGGAATACATTGACAAATTTGAAGGTAAGGAAGTAGTATATCTTTCCACTTTTGGTAATGCCTTTATGTCCTTGTTTTCGTGATGTTATTGAAGTCATCTGAAAATCATAAGTTTTGAGAGATTCACAGAAAAAAGTGAAACTTGTGTTAGCACCGAGCGTCGTCGGGGTCCTACACCGTGCATGCGTTGCATTTGCATGCATCATAGCGGCTCATTTGTACATGTGACCATGTGAAACGTGATTAGGGCGTATGTAATATGTACATAGGTCAAAATGCAACGATGCAAGGTTATTGATTGATTGATTGATTGATTGATTGATTGATTGATTGATTGATTGATTGATTGATTGATTGATTGATTGATTGATTGATTGATTGATTGATTGATTGATTGATTGATTGATTGATTGATTGATTGATTGATTGATTGATTGATTGATTGATTGATTGATTGATTGATTGATTGATTGATTGATTGATTATTTTTAATTATTTTTAAAATGATTTTCAGATGACTTCAATAACATCATTAAAACAAGGACATCAAGGCATTACCAAAAGTGGAAAGATATACTACTTCCTTACCTTCAAAAACTCCCTTGAAATTACCTAAAACTTACATCCAAATTCTGTAAAAAATACCCAGCAATTGTGTAAACAATTGCCTAAAAAATCCATCCAAATTCAGTCAAAAATACCCGGTGATTGTGTAAACAATTATCTTAAACTTACATGCAAATTCAGTAAAAAATACCCAGTCATTGTGTAACAATCACCTTAAACCTACATTCAAATTCAGTAAAAAATACCTAGTCATTTTGTAAATATTTACTACAAAATTAAGCAAAATGTCCCATAATGTTGTGGGTTTTTTACATAACATGTGGTAAAATATTACACAGCATTTACGCAAAAAAATGCGTAACTAGTTAAGTAAAATTTATACCTAGCCACTGTGCAAAATAAATACCTAGTAAAATTGCATTTTTATACATAATAGTTTTTGTTTTTTTACCAAACAGAGTTTATGTACAATTTTACCAAATTGTTTTGGTGTTCTATACGTGCTTCAAAATTTTGTAAAATTTTACATAACTTAGGTAAAAATTTCTGTGAGTGTATGTATATAGCTCTGCTGCATCGCCCCAACATTCCCATTATTTGCCTACCCCGTGTTGCTATACAAAAAAGCTCAATATATAATAAAAACTTGTCACAAATAAGCAACAATTTGCATTAAAACACCCAACATATGGGTACATTTGATAAATTAAGCAACAGTTGATATACAAAAAATGCTCATTATATAATGAAAACAATTCAAAAATTAAGCAACAGGTGGAATTAAAATGCCCAACAAATGGTTAATTAATAATACCCAACTGTTTTGTAATTAAAATTGTACAACTGTTGAGTAACTGGAATTGTTCAACTGTTGGTGAAAACATGTTATCCAACGGTGTTGGGTACATTTTACGCAATTGGTGAGCGGTTGCATACTTCAACAAACAACGTTGTGTAAAATGTTGAGTAAATATTTAAGCAACCTTTTTGCAGTGTACGTATCTCTCTCTCTCTCTGTCAGATGGCACAAGGCGGTGCTGCTGTGGCCTGCACAAGAGCTCGCCATTTGGTTCGGTGTGATTCACGTCGTGTTGCTTATATCGTACTCTAACCAGTGATCCTTTTAATGTCATCAGTCCATGATGTTATAGGGCGTCCTCTGACACGATTACCTTCTACTGCTTCTTGCAGAATTAGTTTCTCGACACTGTTATCTGACCAAAGTAGTGCAGCTTTTAGATGTTGATGTCCCTTTTAGTGTGAGCTTTGTTCTAACCTTTTCCAATACCCAGTGATTGGTTCTCTTCTCCCTCCTTGAAACTCGTAGAATTCGCTTATAGCACCACATCTCAAATGCATCAACTCGTTTTCTGTCATTCTTTGTCATTGCCCATGACTCATTTCCATATGTGGCGAAAGCGTACCTTCAGATTCATCGATAGCCCTTTGCCTATAGGCCTATATACCATATTTGTTATCAAATTTACACAATTCTTCCGAATTTGCTGGAAGGGGATCGTGGCTGGAAGAGCCGCTGCCAGAAGGTCATTGAGACCCAGGGAGGTGATAGTTCATAAGCAGGGAAGTTAATGTTCACATTTTAAATGAAATTTAAATGAAATTATGTGTTTTGAAGGTTATTATTGTTCATTATTGTGTATTGTCTATCCGCTTGGCTACGCTTAAACGCACCACCCTATATAAACATTTTTATTAACTATCTATTCACACAACATCAATGTGTAAATATATTTTGGCATTTATATAGCTGTTTAATTATATAATAGCAAGTTCATCATCTTTAAATCTGTCAAATTGTATTGGCTCCACGAAGCGTTAAGTCTACCATTATCATTATGACACACACATGCAATGCCATACATGTATAATACAGGGCCCAGGAGGTAGGCCTATACAGTGATCCGAAGGATTTTAAAGGAGTAAAATGCACATTTGGGGAAAAGTAGAACTGAAGTGAAGTTCAACTCTATACCATGAAAAAGAAGAGGATCGAATTGTATACAGACATGGGCAGGGGCGTAACAGAGGTTGGTTGTCAGGGGGGGGCACAGCCAAAAAAAATCCTGGTTAGAATACGGAATGTTTCGTAAAAGGTTGCCCCAATTTTTTTCCCAGTCAGTCACCTCGTGAATTTCACGTAAGTAGTGGGTGGGGGGGGGGGGGGGGGGGGGGGGGGGGGGGGGGGTCACAAAATTGTACGCAAGGTCACAAATTTCGCACGGTCACAACATTTCGCACGGTCAGAAAATTTCGCACGGTCACAACATTTCGACTGTTGTGCTTTTTGTACTGCGACATTTTCTTTCTTTCTTTCTTTCCCTTTCTTCTTTTCTTTCTTTCCCCTTTTTTCTCCTTTTCCTTTTTTCTTTTCCTCCCTTTTTCCTTTCTCTCTCTCTTTTCTTTCCCTTTCCCCCTTGTTTTCCTCTTTTACCTTCCCCCCATTTTTCCTGGTGGGTACACAGCTAAAAAACGAACCGTGAGACGCGTTAATCGTGTCTGATTAACGTGTGTTGATTGAAAAAACGACCAATTATTTAATCTTTCAAGAGTAAAATACGGGTAGTACCGTTAATCTCTGCCAGATTAAATGTAATTTTTTGTGAAAGAGAAATTGTTTCTATATCGTTTTGCTGTATTTTACTCAAATTGCGATTAAAACTTAATCGCATTGCTTCACCGGTCGCGTCTCCCCCGTCAGTCACTCCTCGCGTGATTAAAAAATCAATACCATATGATTAAAACTTGCACGCACGTGGTTATTGTGTTCGCCATTTGCCATAGAGAGCCGTGCCGCAAGATGGACACGGAGATGAACACCAGTGAAATGGAGGTTTTGCTGAATCTTTGGGGATTGCCTACACTCGATAATATATTCCAAGGTAAATGTTG
>CM069458.1:51530912-51663234 GCA_035610835.1 Ophiura sarsii | reverse complement strand
GCTGTAAATTCAATACAAATTTCAATTGTTAGCAGTAACATATACTTAGTATTTATTGTCCGGTAGTACCCCACTGGTGATACATTAGGTTGATCACATTGCATTGGACTTATTACAAGAAGACATACCAGGAGCAATCAATGTATGCTTTTGTATCCACAGCAGCTACCCCCTCTATATTGTAGAGGGGTATTATTGTATTATAATAGGGGGTAGGCCTAATTGCTGTTTTATTCAATTGCATGTATCAAAGGCAAAACCAAACAAACAAACAAAACGAAACAAAAACTAGGAAAGGAAAGAAAAATGGTTAATAATATTAGAGGCCTATTAGGCCTATAAATTAGCCTATGTGCATAATTACTTGACTGACTTACTTTGACTTATGGCGGGTGATATTCCCGAACCACGATTCCTCTCCAAATTTGTCTTGATTTCTTCTACCTACAATCCTGTGTTACGCTTTAGTAAGTCAATGTAGGTTAGGGCTGGTCTACCACGCTTTATAACTCCATGCTTTGGTACCCAATGCCCGGCCCGGACCCAATGTATGATTTTGGAGACCAGCTCATTGGACCCTCTGAAGCAATGTCCTGCAAATCTTGATCTACGATCCCTGATCTTGTCCGAGACTTTGGGCATATCCGCGTACAGGTCCTTATTTGTCACATGCTGTCTCCAGTTGATGTTGAACACGGTTCTAAGCATTCTAGTGTAACATCCGTCCAGCTGTTTACTAAGCTTTGGGGTGACTGTCCATGACTCACATCCATAGAGGAGGACTGATTCTACAGTAGCTATGAACAGTCTTTCTTTGAGCTTTCTGGATAGTGATTTGGCCTTCCATAACTGACTGCGTTTGCCACAAGCTCTCCATGCAGCTGTTTTGCGTGTTTTGATGTCCTTTTCAGTACTGTTCATCCAGGCTCCAAGGTACTTGAAGTCCTCCACTTTATCAAGGGGCATACCTTCGTTTGTGGTAATTACAGGTACTTGCTTCTGGTTGAAGGACATGTACTTTGTCTTTACAGCGTTCATTTTGAGCCCAACTTTACCCACCGAAGTCTCCACTCTGTTAAGTAGTGATTGCGCTTGAGACACGTCTTCAGACAACAGTGCAATGTCGTCAGCAAAGTCAAGGTCAGTAACTGTGGTTGGTCCTATTCGTCTACTGCTTCTTTTTGTTAAGCGGAATCCTAGCTTCTCTTCTTTGCCATCTATGGCCTCTCTTAGGGTGTAGTCGAGAACAATGACAAAGAGATATGGAGCCAAGGTGTCACCTTGTAGTACTCCAGCCAGTATTTCAAATTCCTCAGTTTCCCCATCAGGTGATATAACCTTTGTCTTGGTGTCCATGTATATTTCTGCAATCGCATTTGTTAGCTGCTCAGGTATACCATGGGCCTTCAGAATTTGCAGCATTCGTCCCCCGTGTATTGTGTCAAACGAAGTCTATAAAGGTTATGATGGCTGGCAGGTTGTTTGATCTAATTCCCTCAATAATTCTTCGGAGGGCAAGAATGTGGCCAACCGTGGTACGTCCAACTCGAAAGCCATTTTGATTAGCTCTCAAGTGGATGTCAAGCTCCGGTCTGATTCTGTTAAGTATCATCTTGTTGTATAGCTCGGCAACAGTTGAGCTTAGACTTATTCCACGGTAGTTGCCTCCCAAACTGAGATCACCTGATTTTGATATTGGTATTATGTTGAGAATAGACCATTGGTCTGGCTTTTTCCCGTTCATCAAGGCATCGTTGCAGAAGTCCAGTATTATATTATCCAAATCACATCTTTTGAGCATTTCAGGTGTGATACCATCTTCCCCACTGCTTTCCCCCTCTACAAGTGCCCTTCTTAGCCATCATATATTCCTCCAAGTCAAAGGGTCCTTCTTTTATGCTGAGATTTGATAGTACTGGGGTAATTTCCTCATCTTCATTACTTATGTGCGGTGGGCTCCCACGTAGATTTATGAATGAGTATACCAATTATCTAGTCTCTCCTTTTTGCGTGGATCCTTTGATTTGTCCTTTTCTTGTAGTCAATCTTCCTGATATTTTGTTGATCAGTTTCCAACTCTTACCATGCTTGCAGTTTATGTGGGCATTTTCTACCTCTCTAAGCTTATTGGTAAAGTCTTCCTCTTTCACATGATCATAAGCCTCCCCTAGGCTCTTCTTAGCCTCCCTTATAATGTCTCCATTTTTCCTCATCATTAGTGTCTAGTTGATATTTTGCATACGCTTCTTCAATTTGTGATCTCGCCCTTGATACGTGAGCGTCATTTGATGGCTTTAATGAATCTGGAATATTTCTCAGATGCAGTTTCTACTTCATCCTGGAGGGGTTGAAACCTATTAAAAAGTATTATGCACCTCTATGCTATATTTGGCTTGTAGATCATTATCAGTTGTAAGTAGCTTCCAGTCGTATGGCTTTTTCCGTTTGATGATTTTACTCTTTCTGAGGCTTAATCGGATACGAGCAGAGACGATTCTATGGTCAGATCCCACACTAGCAAAGGTGTTATATGCTTTAGAATTTAGAACACTGTTTTGCCATTTCCGCCTGAAAAGGATGTAGTCCAGCTGTAGTTTGTTGCCGCTTGGGCTGACATATGTCCACAACTTGCCTTTTTTCTTGCGGAAGTAAGTATTTGCGATTATAAGATCTTTCTCTTTAGCCAAGTCTGCGAGGTACTCTCCATTTTTTATTTGTGTCATCATGGTAAGTGAATTTGGCGTCATCCTTTCCAAGCCTAGCATTGAAGTCGTAAACAACAAGCAAGATGTTGTGTGCTGGAATGGAGTATATTGCCCCCTTTAGACTGTTGTAATGATCTCCTACGATGTCTTCATCCGCCACATTTGTAGGGCAGTAGGTCAACCACTACAGTTGTTGCTGGGTTACCATGAAAGTTGACTATGAGTGTACGATCAGAATGCGGCTTGATACTTGCTAATGATCTGAGTGCTCTGTTATTGAGTAGTATCCCGACTCCACCTACAGCTGCACCTGCTTTATTTCTTGTTGCTGAGGTAGTGATCAGAGTTCCACATATAATGCTCTCATACTTCACTGGGTCATCATGAACAATGCAGTGTTCATGTCAATTTTACATTTAATTAGATTGGTTACCAGCTCCTCCCTGCATCGACTCTCTCACATTCATGGTAGATATAGTAATATTGGTCTTGCAAGTTGCAAGTGGTCTCCTATTGCGCGCTCTGCCGTCAAGCTTACTCCTCCCTCGGTTTGGGGGCATGCCGTCATCCGTTGATTTAGAAAAATCAGAGTTTGCTCCAGGAGAACGTTATTTTAGGGACTTTAACCCTAGTATTGATTTGGTTTGCCATCATGGTTTTGCTGTAATCACTGCAGTCGCAACTCCTGCAGCATGGTTTGTTGTCCTTCTTCTAGAATACTTGCCAGCCAAGGCTAATGAGTATATTCTACCGGGTCTCAGTGGTTAAAAAGTGAAACCTAAAAAGCAATGATCAATAGTCCTCCAGACTACTCCATAGTCCTAGAACTACCAACCATCCCCCCTCCCCCCCCCCCCCCCCCCCCCGAGCTCCGTCAGTTAGCACTAACCGCAAGGTTTGGCCATCCAGGTGGCACGCGACTAACATGCACTACATTGCAATGCATCTTAGTCTTCGAGGACGTGGAGACGTGGAGATGGGTAACTGCAAGATTATGGACAATGCAGTGTTCATCAGGAGGGCTGATGGAATTGCCTCCTGTATCTACAACCTATAGTAAAGAAAAGCATGGAGAAAGGTGCATTGGAGATGCATGCAGAGTAAGGAGCAAGATGGGATATAGAGGAAAGGAAGAATTTGTGGTAGAGCAGAAGGTTGGAGTTGCGCTACTTACAGCCCGTTTTAAAACCACCCTAATAATTACCCTAATAATTACTACTATCAGCCAATTAATATATAACAACAGATCAGCTATTATACACTCTCTTGTCTTGTAAACAACTCTTGAAAACATGGATTTTGCCACCAAAATCAACTTTATATGTTGCTTAGAACAAAAGTTATATGGCAAAATATATTTTTTGTAAATGGCGGCCATTTTGAAATCCAAGATGGCGGCCATGCATGTATGTAACATAGCTAGAGCACTTGTGAACTCCCTTGTATTAAAAATATGCGGTTTGCCACCAAGTTTGACTTCATATGTTGCTCATAACAAAAGTTATAGGGTAAATTATATTGGAAATGGCGGCCATTTTGAAATTCAAGATGGCGGCCAATCGGCAGATGGAAAAAAATGTGACCAATGGATTTCTAATAGCTGAGGGTCTACTTTAGCCAATAAAACCAAAAAAACCATCCTTAGCAAAAAAAAAAGCAACATTACGTAACATCCTACACTAACACACATAGTTGGGGACATGTTGAGTACATTCGGTGCGCAATTTTTGATGAATATTGATTGTTGCTGATACAAACTAGAGCGGTTCTCGAGTTTCGCGGTCGCGGGTTTTGCTGTTATCGGGTTGCATGGTTTTTGGTTGAGCGCTTTCGATAGACATGGTTTGTGGTTGGTACTTTAGGATCACAGCGGAACCAGATTCGATGACCGTCACATTGTTAGCGATGTGTCGTTATAATGGATAGTTTGATTCTCGAAATGTCTCTAAACATTTGATTTGAAAATTATCCATCATTTCACCAAAATAATAAACAAAAATAATAAACATAAGCTTACTTAAAAAACACCTTTTCGGCTAAATCACATTTATTTAATGTAAACTTATATTTGAGATAAAATTTGAAATGCGAACATCATTTGTTCCGTCAAATGTGTTGCGGTTTGACCAGTTCATTATACACAGACTTTATCTGTCCTTTATCCATCATTTTAAGGCTAAATCACGGGCAATTTTTTTTCTTGCTATTTCAATGTGAACGTTATTTGTTCCGTCAAATGTGTTGCGGTTTGACTGGTTACCTACACTGACTTTATACGTAACTCAAAATGTGAAATCATATAAAAAAAATCAAATCGGGACACATTTTTATGGTGTCTGTCATTTTTTAGGCTAAATTGCCAGGATGTTTTTGCTCCGTCAAATGTGTTGCTGTTTGACCGGTTAGCTACACAGACTTTATACGTAGCTCAAAATGTGAAATCATATCCAAAAAATGAAATCGGGACAAATTTTTATAGTATCCGTCACTTTTTAGGCTAATTTGCCAGAAATATTTTTCTCTCCGTCAAATGTGTGTTGCAGTATGCCGGCTAGCTACACAGACTTTATACGTAGGTCAAAATGTGAAATCATATCCAAAAAACAAATCGGGACACATCTTATGGTGTCCGTCATTTTTTAGGCTAAATTGCCAGGCATGTTTTTTCTCCGTCAAATGTGTTGCGGTTTGACCGGTTAACTACACAGGCTTTACATGTAGCTCAAAATGTGAAATCATATCCAAAAAAACAAATCGCGACACATTTAATGGTGTCCGTCATTTTTTAGGCGAAATTGCCGGAAATGTTTTTCTGAATCAAATGTGTTGCGGTTTGACCTGTTAGCTACACAGACTTTATACGTAGCTTAAAATGTGAAATCATATCCAAAAATCAAATCGGGACACATTTTATGGTGTCTGTCATTTTTTAGGCTTAATTGCTGGAGAAATGTGTTGCAGTTTGACCCGTTAGCTACACAGACTTTATATGTAGCTCAAAATGTGAAATCATATCCAAGAAATCAAATCGGGACACATTTTATGGTGTCCGTCATTTTTTAGGCTAAATTGCCGGACATTTTTTTTTAAATATGTGACATTTTGCTGTGGAGAATATTCAGCATGCTTTTGATTGATCAGGCAGTTTTGGAGACCTATTGAAATGTGTGTAAACTGTCGTCTGCTAATTTTGCATTGTGGTAGCTAGTTGATGACTGGAAATTTTGGACATCGCTTTATTTAAATCTTGTGGATAAGTGGGTATCTTGTTTGAAGCTATGTCATGTATGTGGTCGTGTCTTGAGTTGGTACCCCTTTGTGTGAAATTTAAAAATCACGTGGGTTTTGCTTAAAACATTTTAGCATTTAAACTACTAGTATACATAGGAGTATGTCGATATCAAGGTCATTATACAGGGTGGGTAGATAATAAACACAACACCAAAAGTAAGTCCCCCCCCCCCCTAAACAATTCGTCATAACATCGTAAGATAAAACATTTTACCAATAAAACTTAGTTAGAAATAATCCTATGACTGTTTCCTAAGTGATGTTTGAAAATGAAAGATTTCCATTACTTCATGGCTGAATGAGCTCAAATGGAAGACAAAAACTGCCCTTCTCAAAAGTCACAAAAGGTTATGAATTGCTTCTCACTAATGGAAAAGTACCCGTGGCTGAGCAAAATTTACTGTAATGTGTAATCAATTCATGATCATTCAGCCATGTAAATCCCATTCTTGGCTCAGATATTAGCATAGTGAGTTGTGACTTTTGAGAAGGGCAGTTTTTGTCTTATTTTTGAGCTTATTCAGCCATGAAGTCATGGACATCTTTCATTTTCAAACACCACTTAGGAAACAGTCATAGGATTATTTCTAACTAAGTTTTATTGGTAACATGTTTTATCTTACGATGTTATGACGAATTGTTTAGGGGGGGGGGGGGACTTTTGGTGTTGTGTTTATATAGAGTGCAAACATGAAGAAATACACTAAAAATACAACATTTTCACTGGCCAATTTCATACCTTGAAGATAACATTATTATGTATTAAGCTGCATAATTCTAAAGTATACGCTATTATTACAAAGGAAAATGTAGCCACTGTCTTCAGTTATAAAGTATACCTTATACAGGGTGGTCAAAGTTTGTAACAATATAAGTATGTGAAAACGTATTTCTGAAATAAAGGTAACCGTTATCATAATTTAGTGTCATAATAAATTTTAAATTGACGTTTTGTAATAACCTTTGCACCATGCACGCTTTAACAAAAACATGTGACCAATAATTACCATGTTATACAGGGTGTAACAAGCAAAATGCACATGTACTGTATGTATATCAAGACCTCAATCAACGCTTTTCTTCACTTTTTGCTTCTATTTTGATGAAAGCAATGATAATTAAATGAAATAAAACACTGTTACAATTAAATATGTTACCTGAATAGACATACTAAATTTAATATGGCCTATAACATCGTATACAGGGTGTTACAAAATAAAGCACGTGCGATCTAACGGGCGCTTATTTTTGAAACAATCTATTTTCTTCAGTTTACTGCTATAACAAATTTTGAGCATGGGTAAAAACAATTAATATTCGATTATTGTGCAAGATACAATGTAAGTACTTTTAAGTCGGACAATGATCAACAGACTATTAACAATGACACCGTCAGTAATCTCTCTGTATCGATGAAAAGTGCCACTTTTCGGAAAACATCATTTTAGGAAAATGTGACTGTTTTGGGTAAAGTAAATATGGTTCTGAAAAGGGAAAATGCTGTTGACATCAAAGACCACACCTACTATGTAAGAATAAAAGTATAGTGTTTAGACTGAACCAATTACATGTATAGTACAAATTTAACATACTTTTGCAGCACCATGGATGTCAAAGAAGGCCATTGCTGGCGCTGTGAAGCACCTGGCACCGATGTATCTTGCAAGAAGTGCAACAAAGCAAAGTACTGCGGGGACAAGTGTCGCATTGAAGATAACGAGAGGCATGAACCACAGTGCGAGATCTGGAAACCAGCCATCTGTTCCAACCCAGGCTGTAAAGTGTCAGACGATTTAAAAGAGGTAATTTTCCTCGATTTTAATAATGATTGGTCTATCGATTCAAATAATAACCTGTATATCCCGTTTCAATTTTACATGGGGCCCCATCGACAATGTTTGAAATTTCGCCTATCGGGACACTTGGGAGTCCACATCCGGAATGTCAACTAAAGGTCAAGTGCTAAAATTGCAAATTCACTGCAACAATATATAGATATAATGAAACCAAATTAACAAATAATATTATACACTCCAATATCAATTGACGAAGGGATGCAACATTGGGTGAATAATTGTGAATCATGATTCTTTTTAAGGAATAGGGGGTCAAAAAAGTTTTGATATACCAAAAATGAAATTATCCTGCCCTCCCACCAAAGTATTTATGAACGGTCCCTTACTATTCGTGAATACTGAATTGTCCATGTTGGTTTAAAAACTGTGGCAAGTTGAAACTTGAGCCTTGAAATCAATGTATTCTATCCATACGATATCTAAAGAGCCTACATATGCTGTGTCCTGTTACGGAGAACATTTCGGTTTAAGAATCAATATAATGAGTTGTACGTCCAAAATGTCATGGTAGACTTTCAGACATTGTTTACCCCTAAACAGGGTCGACAGTTCTTCTCGTTTTAGGGTCATACCCACTCCGAGTTGGCTGTGCTTTGTCAGCTGATATTAATGAAAATCTTCCATTAACGCAATTTCGTTTGGTTATGTTCGTTCCAGTGTACTGGCTGCTTTACCTCGCCTTACTGTAGCGTTGCTTGCCAACGCAAACACTGGAGCCAGCATAAACACATCTGTCGCCAAAGACAGAAGACGATTCAAGAGAACTCCAAAAGCTTAGCTATTTTCATTTTGAGGAGTCATGAGCAGTTAGGAGTGTGTTACTATACTGGCAATGTCATAGCAGTGGATATGTTACATCTCCAGGCAAATGAGTTGGTTGATGCGAGTGATGCTGTGAGGATTCTAAGACAGGATTATAGCATTCTGTCAGCTGGGTGTGGTAACTTACGTAACTTTATCTATACGATCACATCTCTCCCTGAAGAGTTCCAAGGTAAACTAAGGGTGACATTGAATGATATAAATCCATTCATTCAAGCACGCAATGTCTTGTTCCTCTTTATGATGATACACGACTCCGGCGATCATGATATTGCCTCCAAGATCACCACCATCTGGTATTCATTGCATCTGCCAAAGGATGTTCATGAGTGTCTCATGAAATGTCTCAAAACGCTTTGTGACACAGACCCCGCTCGTCTGAAGAAAACGACCCGTGGCATTGTTGATGTTTTACAAGAGGATTATGACATTTTACGTCAGGTGTGGCAGGGGTGGATCAAGGTTGACCTTGACCAACAGCAAACCAGTGGTCAATCACAAAGTATTAAGGAGCAAAGAAACGAGGCGTACTTTAGCAATAAGGATGATCTAAGTAACGCACAATGGTTTATGCAATCATTCACACTACAGATTCCAAAGCGTCATGGAAAATCAATCAAATCATGGGTGCTAAACGGTGATTTTCTGTCATCAGGCAAAACAGCTAAATGTGGCCACCTAAACCCGGCCAACCCGACGCTAACGGGAAAACGTCACCGAGGATTCAGTATGGTTTTAAATAGACGAACCGTTCTTAAAACTTCGGAAATGTCACAATCACCAAGTGAAGTGCAATTCGAATTCTGTGTGCCGTTAAATCTCATCCCGTTTTCCGATTGGGATTATCTGCAAGCATCAAAATTCTCCAACGACGATTCACTTCTAGTCATGTACCACACCTACGTTACAAATCAGATCAAAGACGCGATAACTTTTGCCACTGGTGGAAGACTCGCCATCCAAGTGAACTTGGGAAATTGTATGAAGATCACCGAAGGTCAAATGAAGGATGATAGGTTTGACAGAATCTTCACATCCAATATTGTCGATTACATCGGCACAAAGATCCTTCTGGATGCCATGAAACCCCTACTTAATACCGTCAACAAAAATGCAGTGATCGTTACACAGTATTATAATTGGCAGCAATACTTCCCCTTGTCCAAAGCAAACACCCAAACCAATTTTCTGAATGGGAATGCTGGGAAGTGGATTCAGTCAGCACGCAAAGATACAAAGTTAGTCCTAGTTCACCAACCCATCAGCTATTATGTTTACCAAGAGTACTTCAATAATACTCCATACTTCATAGACTACCTACGAGCAGACTTGAAGGCTTGCAGATACATCAACAAAACTGATGATACATCATGCAAGAAGATCCCAACCTTTGGACAGGTGAGGCAATGCAGCGACGGATTACGCATGCGTGATTTCAGACGGGATCTGAACAAGGTGGCTCCATGGCGGGAGAGGTGTAATGTACGTGCAGTCAACATGCATCCTGGATATTCTCGGTATCTGGAATGGTATCTTATATAACGCATGAAAGTATTCTAGCCATCTAATTGGTGGATACTAGCCTACATCAGATAACACAAAATAGTTTGGTCCATTTCATGCTTGACGTCACTTCCCAGTCTTTTTTTGTCTTTCAAAAAGTACTATTGACCAGGCGGTACTTTTTGAAAGACGAATATGCCCTGCCTCGTACGATTTTGCCATAATGGCATGAAGAATCGACTCACTTATATAGGCTTTCAGGACCCAAGCATGTGTCTGTATGGACCGACCGTGTAAACAAACCAGTAAGATCTTTTTCATGTTTAATTTGATCAAAATTGCATACAAAAATATTTTCATGCGTTATATAAAACAAAATGGGCTGCTCTTTATTCGTAAAATGGGGTGAACTATTATCCCTCGGTGATCTGGAGACCTAAGCCTAATATGTTCCCTCAGCCTTCGGCTTCGGGAAAATAGTAGGCTTACGGTCTCCAGATCACCTTGGGGCAATAGTTCACCCCATTTCCCTCATGAATAGGCCATATTTGTATAACAGGACACGCTGTTTGACATTGCACAGTATCCAATTGACTTAACATTGTAGTATTACTGGAACCCCCAAATTATGAAATTGATCAAGAGCTGTCACTTTTGGAATATTAATGTGATGTATACATTATATACATTTTTGGAAAGAAAAAGAGTCAGAGAATCCATTTTTGAAGAAAAGAATCCTATATAGGTTGCCAAAAAAAGTTAATCTGAAAAAAGAAAATGTTTGATTAATGATTTTTCTTTTCGAGATATCTACGATTATGTAAATTTTTCTCCATATAGCTCTGTATAAAATCTCATTTTCTCCGCCCCACTTGGTTTCAAATTTCACTTAAAACGTTAATTTTTTGAGTTTTGACCCATAAATAAAAATAATTCAAAATTCAAAATGCAAAAATTAAATTTTGTTATAAAGAAAAAATACACTCCTAGAAAGATATCTTGGTACAAATTTCTGCAACTTCTGACATTTTCCACTGTGAAATAAGATATTGGTTTTGGACAGTGCCTTACAATATTAACGTTGGATGCTTGATCGACTATAGAGGGATATACAGACACAGCTCGAAATATTTGATAAATAAGATAACTGATACACTATTAAAGTGTGGTGACATCTCAAGCCTTATTAGGCTATGTCATAATATCCAATCGTCTGTTATTGTTCAAGTCTTTGTAAATGATAAAACTATGAGGAAGTCTGGAATTAAAATACAATTTTATTAATGTTATTGAGAAGTAGGTATGGAAATGGCAATAATGGCAATCATAACTGTTTTTTATGATAATAACTATGACAATTCAGTCATTCTCAGGTAGATCTTAATATTAACACGTTGTCACCAAATTTTTCTTTGTAACGTAGAGAATATGATAGTGGATTGTACCCGTACCGACTTCTTGTATGATAACGGTTCTCTAACATTTGTCAGCTTCCTCAATATAATCAAAAGATAAGTTGCACAGATTAGTAAATGCATGCTTAAAATGGTAAAGCATCCGTCACTTTCAGGTCTTCTGATCTCTATCATCTGTAGTGTGGCGATGAGTATGATCGTACCTAAATCAAGTAGATAGCGCCACGCTCCGCCTCCTTCTGGCTTGAGTGATGTCCTTCGGGTTTGAGAGGTCAAAGGTTGTTGGTTCGCAAATTAGCGATGGTTTTGTAAACATGTGATGTGTTTCAGTGTCGATGGAATGAAAGGAATAAAACAATAAAAGTGGCTAAACTTATCTTCATCTTCGTCTTCATGTGATGAGCTAATTCCCCCGATATGTGTGCACAGTATAGACCCGCCACATCTGGTGCTACTAGAATCAGGGCATACGTATCGGTTCAAACAAAGGCAAAGGTAACCACTGATATGAAAACTTTTTAGATTTCAAGGGTGCAAGATGCACTCCGTAGAGTTGCCAAATTTGGAAGCATTTACCGTGTGATGACAGACAGATCGTAAAGTCTTCAGTTTTGAAGAATAAGTAAATACAACATCAATCATGTCTGCTCAGTTTTGAAGAATAAGTATAAATACAACATCAATCATGTCACTGACGCACCAGAAACACCTAGATCTGCACAGCAGTCTGTGGCGAACTTGTTTCATGTTTTAGAAAGTGCACGACAGGATGCAGAGATTACACTAAAGGAGCGTAAGATGGCCATGTGTGACAAGTTTAAACCTAAGGTTCAAGACCCTGGGTTCCATGTCGGAAACACTGTATATTTGTATCATCCGGTGCTTACCCCAGATCAGAGTGCAAAACTTCGGTCCCCATGGACAGGGCCCCACTATATTGTACAAAAGTTTTCGGAGGTAAATGTACAACTACGCCGACAAATAGACAACAAACTCCTTCCTGGCAGAATTCATGTAAATCGCCTGAAAAAGGCCACGGGCAGAACTCATCTGCCCATGGATCTGCCTGAGATTTTTTATTTAATTTTTTATTTGAGAAGTCACAATTAAACAGCCTGTTGATTTTTGTATGGGTTGAGATCTTTGGTGTACATACATTTAATGCATTAAGTGATGATGATGACCAAAAGTACTAAAGCATTCAAATTAGTTTTTCACTGATGTGTACATAATATTATGATACATGAAGAGCAGAAATGTAAACCTGTTTTTCCCCACACATACACTGTAAAAAATTGACCGTAAATGTTACGGTAAAATACCTGGCAGCTAGGTTGCCAACATATTACCGTTAATTTTACGGTTGACCGTAATAAGGTATTTACGGTCAACCGTAAAAATTACGGTAAAATGTTGGCAACCCAGCTGCCAGGTATTTTACCGTAAAATTTACGGTTGACCGCTAAAAACCTTATTACGGTCAACCGTAAAATTAACGGTAATATGATGGCAACCTAGCTGCCAGGTATTTTACCGTAAAATTTACGGTTCACTGTAGGACTTGTATTTTACGACTACCGTTACATTTATGGGACAACCTGACCGTAAAGTTTACGTTTAATTGCCACTAATTTGTCAATGTTTTACCATAGTTATTTCTGAGGCTAACTATACTCTATAGCATCCGTCACATCATACATGGACATAGGCCTACATGGCATAGTGCCTATGTGTTAATATGTGGCTATATTACCGGACTGACTGCACTGACTAAAGCTTACATACCGGACTTACTGCACTGACTAAAAGCTTACATGCATGACCGCTGCGCTATGTAAGAGTAAAAACGACCAATAGTTTGCATGTAAACCTTGTTAGAACAAGCAAACCTTGCTCATCAATAACAAAACCAATTACAGACTGCAAAATGTAGAAATATAGTGGAAAAAATAGTAGCTCTCATCAGTGTAAACTCACGGCAGCAGCATTGATGTAGGACCTTGACTAAATTTGGGAATGATCGTCTGCTATACTATATCGTATTCGTTTCACTGCTGTTGTATTTGGTAATTCAAATTATCTAATCACAATGATTTGTTATAAATTTCAAACATTAACAAAAATATTTTGACAAAGTATGATTAGCTCTGAAAATAAAAGCAATTGTTTAACCAAAGAAAGGAGTGATCACAAAGGCTCAGAATATTAAGTGGATACAATCTATAATCAACTCCTATTTTGGCGATGGCGGCAAAATCCAAAATCCGGTAAATTACCGTATTATGGTGATGACTCATCATGATTGGTAATTTTTTCATGTAGCAGTCATTTGAACGTAAAATTTACGGTACTCTACCGTAACAAAACGGTAATCTTTTACAGTGTAGGTCGTATACATTTTACTTGTTATTTAATACAGGTTCATGCAAATAATTGCAAAGTGTATAGTAAGTACACTGAAAACATTTTTCGGTTATCTGTACTAAAATAAATTAGTAAAAACGATGTCTGTTTCTACTAACTTAATATTAGTTCAAGCATTCTCTAACCAACTTATAAATTAGTTGACCATGTTAAACTAGTTTTTGAACTAATTAAAATTAGTTCAACAATTGTCAAAATTTAGTTCAGTGATGTTAAAAATTAGTTCAGTATGATAAACCAATTTGTTCTACTAATTTTTAGGGTCGCTCTACTAACTTAAAAATTAGTAGAAACGATGTATATTTCCACCAATTTTGCTTAGTTCATTCAGTTGAACTATGATGGTCTACTAATTTTATAAATTAGTTAACCATGGTCTACTAATTGTGTGCAGTGCACGTGAAGCAAGCGTTGACTCCCGATTACCGAGCGAAGAAAATAGTTCAAAGATACGTAAAATAATCTTAGATGTATGTCAAATCACAAAATACTATGTAGCTTTTTTTCTACCATGCCTGTCATTTCTCCAATAATTCCGCTAACGGCCATCAAAGTTCGAATGACAAAGCGGGAACAACCAAAACTAGAAAATCTTTGGAACAACAGTATCACGACATGCAATGAACTGAGAATTATGCTGTGGTCGGTACGTAAATTCATGAATTTTTAAAACTGCACATCACACAAACTTCTGTCACAAAAATTGAACTGTCCAGCAGCTTCTACATTTATACTCTTTAAAAACAAATGATTTGACATACATTTTGCATCATTTTACGTACCTTTGAGCCATTTTCGTCGCTCGGTTATCGGAAGTCAACAGTCGCTCCCCTTGTACTGAACAAAATGGCGGCTGCAACAGTTTTCGAACACAGCATCGCGGCGCTAAAAAGTTAGTTGACAAATTAGTTGCCAACAACTTCTACGAACATATGTTAGTCGCGGACAGTATTTGTATTTTAGTTCGGTTGGTTAATACGGATATTTAGAGCTAAACTAAGTTTACCGAGTCGCACTTAATTAGTTCCAGTGAATGCTCTTGGTAGAGGTAGATTAGTTTGGATAGCTGAACCAATTTGGACATTACTATACGAAATAAAACTAGTTATAAATTAACGATATCCTACTGAAGATTGGAAAGATTAGTTGTACTCCCTGAACTAATCATTTTTACTAAAATTTCTTAGTTCAGCATTGGCATTAACCGATAAATGTTTTCAGTGTAGGGCGGCTTTCCCTTATAATTGATTGAAGCTTATCAAAGTTATTTTGATAAATAATGAAGAAATACATGATTTCAGTGTATATAATGTGTTTATAAAGGTTTGGTTCAAAGTGTATTGGTAGTACACATCTATTTTGATGATATAGGTTGTACATGCGCAAGCTTAAGAGGTTGGAATTGTCACATGCTTTTGTGAGGTATGGTACGGTGGTATATACATGTATTATATAGTCAGTGATGCTTGACTGTTGAAGTTGTCTTGTCCTTAGTAATTCCTGTTCAATTTATATGTATCTTGCTTAACGCTTTCCATGCGGCAGGCGGCTGCAGACGACATTCCAAAATTTCACAAAATGTTTCAAAAATGTCAAAATTATTGAATTTCATTACCATATTTGGAATCACCATGAGAAATGCATTGAAATAAGTACAAACATGCCTAGTATTGGTTTAGTAATACTTTAGATAGACCTTGAAATTTGGGGGAAATTTCTGAAAAATCTGTTTTGTATGTGGTAAAACTAATAGCCGCGTGGAAAGTGTTAATATACGGTTGCATCATGTTATGTAATGTTCACTTAACGGACGTCCAAGTAAGAGTGCAGAACATTGCTCATGTAAGAACACCAAAGTAAGATTAAATATTGCTGTATGGCCATGTGTTTTGAACTGACCACCCAAAAAGGGTGGCGGCGTTGCATTTTTGGTGACGAATCATCCATCTCTCTCTCTATTAACTCAACAACTAAATGTGGTAGAGCTATGGTTTAGGTGTCATTTGAAAGCTTATTTTAGCTACACTGTGTGAATAAATCAGGTATTTCTATAACTGTTTGGCTGAGATATGATTGATTATATTTCGAAAGTCAGGGGTGGCGGCGGTGGCGGTGGCGGTGGCGTTGTGTACAATCTCTATGGGGAATATAGATAATGTTCCCAATTCTACGTTCAAATTATAATAACTCCTGATCTCTGTATGGTACAAACATGATTTTGCGCTCATTTTATAGATTGTTTTATAATCTATAAGTTTCTGTTTCAACAAACCTGTCAACTATTACGTAACAATTGTAATCACGAATCGATTGAATTGTCCTTGGCCTTTTCCCTATTCACTACACAGTGACTTGCCCTAATTCATCGGTTTTACATACATGACTATAACAACAGAATTATTCAACCGATGATAGCAAAATTATACATTTTTGGAAAGCTCTGAAATAGGGGAATTCAAAAATCTCGCTTAAATCAGGATAGGGTGAATAGCCAAAAAAATATATGTGAAAACTCTAATAAATATGAAATGTAAAGGTTTGCGCTCATTTACTTCCCAATATAGTATATTTCAACAAGTTACCCTTGACAACCATTATGGTCTGATGGGTAAATTGCATGAGGAACTAATATGCACAGTAAAATGATGATTGGGATAGGAATAAAAAAAATATTGAGCTTTAATCAAAATATGAAAAAAAATCGATATTCTTTGAACATTCTTAATCACAACATGTTACCATTAGGCCCTATGCAAATTCCAATCGCATATTTGGATTCCTTGTGAGATTACCGTTCAGAAAATATATACTTTTTATGGGGTAGAACAAGTAGTTATTGCGATATGCTAATTCGAATCTCAGATGGTGTAAAATGTAAAAATCTGGACATGCAACGGGAAGGGTGGCGAGTTCAAAACACATGGCCGTATGTGAATAAAGTGCCACAGTAAATGTATTTCTAAAGTGTCTTTGGCCTTCACCTGGAAGACAACACTTGTCCATGGTTACATTTAGGTTGTAGTATAGGTGTCTGTACAAATTAATGCTAGCTTGACAAAATATTTTGTATTTTATAGCAGGTCTGACTCCCTCATTGCCTTTGTACCATGATATTATATGTAACTGTATAAAAGCGATATTAATGTTATAAAATATCGTTAGCTTGCCCCTGAGCTAGCTTCAAGAAATAGAGCAAAGCAGGATGTGGTATTATGATATTATTGTTCTACAGTAATTTTGCAATAATTGTATGACAATTCACTCAAAATATTAGGGATAATCATTTCTTGCACATTTCTAGGTATATTAATAGTGACATTCTCCAGATTATTGACACAAACAAATCTCCCTGTTTAGGAATAGTTCTCAGTCGTCTCATGGTATCATTTACCACTTCTATTCCTTCAGCGATTTCTACTGCAGGTCGATGGAAACTTTCAATGACTGTATATATTAACATTGCATTTACAGGTATATTTCCATGCTCAGTCCTCGGGTAATTTTGACTATTTACCAAACCATAATTATCGGTACATTTAAATTTGCTCAGTAATTTATGATGATTATATCACTGTTCAACCAATCATTGAGTACAATATTGTTTTCTCTTTGGCATATTTAAAAACTTTAAAGTTTCATGTGTTTTGAGCGTGTGCTAACTTTTGCAAATCCATATGACAGATAGACATGAAGTTGTTTGGTACACTTGGCAGATTTTGTATAAGAATGTCAACTAATTGAATGATATTGCTTTTGGTACAATTTTCACACTTGGTAATTGTAGTGGGTTTTCACAACTGGGCAGGGTCTTTTGCTGACCTTCACTGGTTGACAAGGGTCCTTGTGGCTTTATTCACTGTACGGCCGTCAGTGGGTCCGCCTCCTTTCGTGGTTGTTTATGATCTTGTCTTAACTGGCTGGATTATGATCAATCTGGAGTAGTTGTGATTCGATAGATACCTTGATGTTTTCAGTATTTTGACAGTAAATAATGGAGCATAATCAATGTTGGACACATTTTGTAATATTTGCCTGGGTATGTTATTTACTTTTTGTACCATTTGATGTTTACTTGCATGTACTTCAAATTTCAGATCTTTAAGAATGTGATCTCTCTTTAGCTCGGTGGAACTCGCATGGGCCAGGGGGGGGGGGGGGGAACTCGCATGGGCCAGCGGGGGGGGGGGGGGGGGGGGGGTGGGGGGTGGTGTTGTGGTGATGAGTATGATCGTACCTAAATCAAGTAGATAGCGCCACGCTCTGCCTCCTTCTGACTCGAGTGATGTCCTTCGGGTTTGAGAGGTCAAAGGTTGTTGGTTCGCAAATTAGCGATGGTTTTGTAAACATGTGATGTGTTTGTCGATGGAATGAAAGGAATAAAACAATGAAAGTGTTAAACTTATCTTCATCTTCGTCTTCATGTGATGAGCTAATTCCCCCGATCCGTGTGCAAAGTATAGACCCGCCACAGTAGTAACCCTGGCGTCATATCGGTAGAACCCATAGAAATATTGGTTTGGTCACTGTAAACAGTAGGGCTGCTGGGGCATGTCACATCAGCAAGTCCGTAACCAGGAATTCGTCGGGGTGTCAAACGGGGACCTTCTTTATAAATGTGGACCTTTTTACCAGGAATTGGGGCGAATGTATCAAAAATGGAAATTGTTACCAAGATTTTGACCTTTTCCAACTCAAAAGTGTAAAAGAAAAACATTTGTTCGCTCGCTACGCCCGCGAGCAGCTTTTTAAAAACCTTTTTAGGAACTTTAGGATTGGGGTGGCCCCCTGGTTACGGGCATGCACATCAGTTTCATGGACATTAGAAAATATGCTATAGATTATTGCGTTATAATTATTGTTTCGAATTGTTTGATAGTAATAAAATTTCTCTCATTGATGAATATATTTTGTTGGTGTCTTTACTGTCTTTACCAGGTATTGATGTTCACGACGTATCTTTCAAAATTATAAAGCTCGACATTTTATTCAAAGATCAGAATCGAATAGAATGGTGATTTAACAGACACCAAAGTTTCAGAGATTCTTGATCTGAACGGAGAAAGGAGTTTATATCTCTTGGGCATGATCCGTTTCCTTTTCCGATACCCTTTTGGTGTACCAAGAATGGTGACTTGGGAATAGATGTGTGTTACAATACCCCCTGCTTCCAAACCCTCTGCTTCCATTTTCGGATGAGAAGTGTTTTATTGTTCTATGTATAGGGTTAATAGATCACTCAATAACCAAAGAAGGTTGTTTTATAATAGACCTTTTATTTATACATTACTCATGTACGTCGCCATGTTGTCGTCCCAGCGTGCAATGCGTGCGATCTACAACTAGGTATTGGTCATGCGCCATGAATTGGGATCCCTAATTTTAAGGTGTGACAATTTTACACTATCAGAGTTCAGAGTTGTATTATTATATAAAGTGACACGGTTTCTATATTGTTTGTCGCACAATCATGATTTTGGTGTCACTTTAAAATCTATACTTTCGATATCAGCAAAGAAAATTGATCTATTTCATTTCAGTTTCAATCGAGAGTAATTAATTAACAAATTAGGGCTTGAGGAGGAGGCTGGGGAGCCAGGATCATAAGATTATTGTGAAATACGTCCTTTGTATCAGTTCTGACAATTTAATGTGTATATCTGGCAGTGTATATTAATGTGTAATAGGTGGAGTGTCAGAAAGGTGATATTTTAGTAATAATTTGCTGTTTTGTCGTAAATAATTGATTCAATAAACCCTGTATAATGACATTGAAATTTATATAATGAGGTTTGAAATAATACAGGCTGTCCCAAAATGATTAGTACCCATCGATGCCCAAAGTTCAATAAGTGTTGTCATTATCAAAATCGATGGGATTAGGTACCACACCCCTAATAAATTCCCCATTGCTTACTGTGTAAAATGGACCATAATTATACGCCATTTTCTCGCTTATAAAGCAACTGGTTGCTTCAACTTTGCATTCTGTGTGAAGATCATGGTCTTGGCTTTCCTGTAAAAATATATTTATATAAGGTCAAGGCAAAATTTTCGAGATATGCACCGTCGAAGATACGCATGTTTGTAGATTGCCCAGGCCTAGCCTAGGTCTAAGCAATTCTAATCAATTATTTGAAGTCTCAAAATGACTATAAAATCATTAAAAAAAATGATCAAAGAAGAAAATTTGCACTGATATTGTTTGATAATCTTCATTTATTAACCATCCTATCAAAGGTTTGGCCAACAACACTACTTTTGAAGCATTTTTATATATTTCACTTTAATAGAGGAGTGTCATCCCAACCAATTCAACAGGCCTTTTGTGGACTGTTCCATTATTTATTTAGTGGTGTGAATCCTGTAGTTTCAATTGGAGGTGTAAACATAGTAGGCCTAACTATACGTTCACTGAAAGTAGAAACGATATTAAGTAGGATGGGGTTGGTCAATGGACACTTCATAGCCATTGGAATAAAAATTGAAATTAAAATTGGAGTATTGCGGCAGAAAACTCGACAAATGTGATTTGTTATTCATACGTTCAGGCCTAAATGCCAACTGGAGAAACAATAGGCCGAAAAATAATCGGATATGGCACTCACATTCATTTGTTCATTATTATAGAGCCGGCCTCCCGCAGCATTTAAAACTAAAAGACTCACTATAAAACAAAGACCCCGCTATAAAACCCCGACATTACCTACTGAATTACCTGGATATTATGGTACATGTGGTACTCGGATTATAGGGTATCTGGAATATTAAGGGCACCTGGATCATAAGGGTACCCATCCTTTGAACCCCAACCTGAGAACCGCTCAACCTGACAACCGCGAATTCCTACTATAATACTGTTTTGGCGATTCTATCTGTCCAATATCTCTGGGTGTAGATTCCTGCCCATGCAATCGCTATGTACGGGTGATCTTCACCCCATATGTCACGCACCGTCCTCTATCCAAATCTTGAGTTTCTTTAACCCGGGTAGCTATACTATTTGGACTGCTTTAGGAGTGAGCGATGTCATTATGGTCTTCGTCCAAAATATTATCATCATTGAAATTTGACCCGTTTGTCTCCCCTAATACTATAGTTTAATTATCAACACCACGCCCCAATTCCTTTTAATAGAGGGCAGAGGCACCAACTCTAAAATAATCAGTGGACGTACGAGGGAAGTCCATTCGAACAGCCCTTTTCACAGGTACCATTTTCTGAAGGGAAAAGGGCGTCATTCTTTCTTTCCATTTAAACCAAAACCATGGAATGTCAAGCTTCATTCACTGTGTTCTTAAATCGGGGTCATCATAAGCATCTCATGTGTGTCATACAACCTGTCAAGCCCTAAAATGCTAAAAGTGCATTATATGCTACATGGTAAGACAATTTGTCCTATACCACCTTATAGAAGAAATGAATAATGCAAGTGACAGCTTTCTGTGAGACATTCCATAGTCCCTGGTTATGGCATGTCCTTATGTGTAGGTCTATCTAGGGTAAATAGGCCTCTGATGGCCTATTTAGGGTAAATTGGCCTAAAATACTGGGTAAGTGGTCTAATTGGAGGAAGGTGCGATATTGGCTTATTAGCGCATTAGCGCAATTTTGCAAATGTCGCTAATTGCACCAAATTAGCGTGTAAGATCAATGTAAATTAGCGCTAATTGCAGTGCTAGTACAAATGTGCGCTAATGCGCTAAAAACACATTAGTTTTTAGCACAATTAGCGCGATATCCCGTGTTCCTAGCGTTGTAATCGCTAAAGTGCAATTTCTGAAGATGAACCAAGTCTAGGAGTCGCGCAATTAGCGCTAATAGCGCTAATAGCGCTAATTGCACTTGATTAGCGTTGTAATCGCTAAAGTGCAATTTCTGAAGATGAACCAAGTCTAGGAGTCGCGCAATTAGCGCTAATAGCGCTAATAGCGCTAATTGCACTTGATTAGCGGTCTTGCGCTAATAACGCTAATTGCACTTGGTTAGCACTCTGCCGCAATTAGCGCAATTAGCGCGATATCTCGTGTTCCTAGCGTTGTAAGCGCTGAAGTGCAATTTCTGAAGATGAACCAAGTCTAGGAGTCGCGCAATTAGCGCTAATAGCGCTAATAGCGCTAATTGCACTTGATTAGCGTTGTAATCGCTAAAGTGCAATTTCTGAAGATGAACCAAGTATAGGAGTCGCGCAATTAGCGCTAATAGCGCTAATAGCGCTAATTGCACTTGATTAGCGTTGTAATCGCTAAAGTGCAATTTCTGAAGATGAACCAAGTCTAGGAGTCGCGCGATTAGCGCTAATAGCGCTAATAGCGCTAATTGCACTTGATTAGCGGTCTTGCGCTAATAACGCTAATTGCACTTGGTTAGCACTCTGCCGCAATTAGCGCAATTAGCGCGATATCTCGTGTTCCTAGCGTTGTAAGCGCTAAAGTGCAATTTCTGAAGATGAACCAAGTCTAGGAGTCGCGCAATTAGCGCTAATAGCGCTAATAGCGCTAATTGCACTTGATTAGCGTTGTAATCGCTAAAGTGCAATTTCTGAAGATGAACCAAGTCTAGGAGTCGCGCAATTAGCGCTAATAGCGCTAATAGCGCTAATTGCACTTGATTAGCACTCTGGTGTGATTCGTGTGTCCTCCGGAACCCTGCGGGGCTCTATATAAACATGCTCCGTTAACACAACCTTTTTAGAGACACCCTGTATAATTATGATTTGCTTTAGTGAAAAAATAATGCATAATAGCGTTTTTAGCACTTACTTGCAAAATTAGCGATATTAGCGTTGTTAGCACCACCGATGCTATTAGCGCTATTAGTGCTCATGATGCAATTAGCGCTATTAGCGCTAATTGCGCGATGGCATCGCTCATTTTTTTGAAAACTTATTTGATATCGTATAATAGCGTTTTTAGCACTTACTTGCAAAATTAGCGATAATAGCGTTTTTAGCACCACCGATGCTAATTTCGCTAATTAACACAGATGCTAACTCCCCGCGCTAAAGCGCTAAAAAGCCAATCCCGCACCTTCTACTCTAATTGGTAGGAGCCTGTAGTGAGAAAACATTGGATTGGTCGCTACATTTGAATACGCAATGCGACGGTCTTATGTAGACACCCTGTTGGGACACAGTGATGGTATGCGTCTCTACATGCCCCTCGACGTATTACTAATTGACCTGAGACAATAAGTGAACTTACCTGAATATATAGCCAATAGCATTTTTAACAATGGGACTTGTTCATAAGGCCACCAGCTTTTTTGTGGGTACTGTTCAATCTCTAATCGCTTAAGAGCGCACGCAAGGGCTGTTAGAATTCAACGCAAAATGGCGCAAGTTGTACGGTGGTTCCTTGTTATACGACGTGTGAACGCAGTGTCAAGAGTATATTGGATTCGTCAGCCTAAATCTGGTAAAATTTTCTCCGCATAGAAAGCAGCAAGTGTTAAGTAGTGATTTGTCTGTTACAACCTTCTATTTTTTTCAGTCCCGACCCCTTTTCCGGAAAAGTAAGGCAATTGGAGACCCACAAAATGGATATATGCTGTGTTAGATTGATACCCAGTGCTGCGGGTATCATGCGGTCAAAAATATGTTGAAGAACTTGTGTTTTGGCGTGTTTTGTTGGCTTGCAATGTATTGTGGGATCATTCCTGAACCTGCTCTGGGTCGAACTGCCTGTCAAAATCAATTTATATATAGAGCCTTGTAGAGGTCAATTTACGGTCAATGTATGGCTTATAGTGTTCAAACGGAGTTTATGTTTTTGAATTTTAATATTACCGGGGGACTCAATATTAGTCTATACTATGAAACTTTAATCCTACTTGATGAAACAACCATGTTTGGAGTTTGTTGGTAATTTCAAGACAGTGAATGTTTCATTTCAGGCTAACAGTCACGAATGTTATTCGTCTATAATTGTGTCAGATTTAGGGGTATAACAAACTCCAGGTTTGCCTACCAACTTTAGGGGGTGAGGTGTAGGAGGTGTTTCTGAACTAAACTAAGGTTCTTTGGTATCCCATAGAGAGCCATCACTTTCCCATAATGATAACCGTTTCAGGGTTCCTATGTACCTATCTTTTAAAACAATGAGAGGGGGAATTCTCTCAAGATTATAGATATGCTTATACGATTTATAACATTTGGTAGGTTGGTTGGTTGGTTGGTTGGTTGGTTGGTTGGTTGGTTGGTTGGTTGGTTGGTTGGTTGGTTGGTTGGTTGGTTGGTTGGTTGGTTGGTTGGTTGGTTGGTTGGTTGGTTGGTTGGTTGGTTGGTTGGTTGGTTGGTTGGTTGGTTGGTTGGTTGGTTGGTTGGTTGGTTGGTTGGTTGGTTGGTTGGTTGGTTGGTTGGTTGGTTGGTTGGTTGTTTGGTTGGTTGGTTGGTTGGTTGGTTGGTTGGTTGGTTGGTTGGTTGGTTGGTTGGTTAGTTTGTTGGTTTGTTGGTTTGGTTGGTTGGTTGGTTGGTTAATTGGCTGGTTGGTGAGTTAGTGGGTCGGGTTGGGTTGGGTTGGATTGGTTGGGTGGTTGGTTGGTTGGTTGGTTGGTTGGTGGGTTGGTGGGTGGGTTGGTTGGTTGGTTGGGTGGTTTGTTGGTTTGTTGGTTTGGTTGGTTGGTTGGTTGGTTGGTTGGTTGGTTGGTTGGTTGGTTGGTTGGTTGGTTGGTTGGTTGGTTGGTTGGTTGGTTGGTTGGTTGGTTGGTTGGTTGGTTGGTTAATTGATTGGTTGATTGTTTGGTTGGTCCCCCCTACATAAATAGTGTATACGCAAATAGTGTGTCACCCTAATGTCAATAGAGAGCCATCACTTCAACTCTTTTCCCATGATAAGCGTTTCAGGGTTCCTACGTACATGTACATGACGTACATTATCTCCCGATATAATGTATAGGCCTATAGGCCTATTGGATATATAAATTGAAAATTTTAAAATTTAGATATCAAACCTTGAAATCTGACTTTTAATCATATGGGAAGACACATACTCCCACACACACCCCCACACACCCGACTCCCCGACATACATGACATGATCACAATTTTCCCCTCCGACTTTTCAAGCCAGTGGGATAAAAATGAAATGAATATTTTTTTCTCAATTAATGAATGCGTTATACACCAACTTAACCCGCACGTCGTATACGGTTCCGATAGGATCCTATTGCGTCATTGTAACGAACGCAAACCACAAACCGTGTAAGCCGAGAACCGCGCCATCTAGTTTATTTTTATTTTTATTTTATTTTTATTTGTGGTTCCTTGTTTAAAATGGTTAGGCATATATTTTACAGGCCGAAATGCTATATGCGCTGCGGGAAGATCATCGAGGCTCCTGGACTAAAGTGCACATGAATATTTCCATAAACGCGCGGAAAAAATCATCTTATATTTGAACCATTGTTGCTAATTAGGTCACTATTTGCATTTTGAATGGTGCTTAATGATTAACTTCATCAATCTAAAATCACATGATGTGTCCGTGTGCTATACAGTCATCAAAAAAACAACTTACCAGGTAATAGGCCTAACTGTGCTGATAACTCTTAAATTATAACTCCTGCATAAAAATAATAAATTAAGTTGTTGAGCTCTTTCTCCTCTTTAATGAGGGATATTGCACGAATGGTTGATCAGTGAGGAAGTTACAATTAACTGTAAGGTGAAGTACGATTTTTGCATTTTCTTTTCAACACGTGGAGAGTTTGACAGGTACCGACATCCAACCTTACCCCGGCATGTATCACCAATTGATCGGCATCGCACAGTCGACTGGTGAAGTAGCATTACCAGTTAGGCATAGAAAACAACAAAATGGGAAAATGGAAACCGTACTTTATATTACTTTTAGTGCTTTAACTTCCTTGATGTCAAACCATTCATCACACGCAATATCTCAAATTAAATAATAGAGGGGAAATGTCTCAACAACTTAATAATTTAAATTTAGGCAGTCTCTTCGTTATTTCCATTGGTCAAGGGGCAGTCCTTTAAAGGTTCTATTAGAACCAAAGTTATATATAGTAGGCCAGTGGCAACCTACGTGTAGAGCTCTTTTCAGAGCCACCATCTATGTTCAGTGGAAGCGGCAATCCATCTGAACGGCTCTTTTCAGCGCCACCAATTCTTTCACAAGTAGGAAAGGGCACCTACTCTCAAATCATCGGGCAAGGGGAAGCCCAAATGATGATAACAAGAAGAGTGGCAATCTCTATGTTTTGCTTTATATTATAATAATTTGGTCCTGAAGAAGTCAGAGCTAATCCTGACGAAAGCTTGACAGATTAAAACTTAATAATTTAATATTATCAAGTAGGAGTACTTTACATGAGTTCCATGTATGAGCACATTTATTACCGGTTAGGTACTTTTTCTGATGACTGTATTATAGAGGAACTTTAGAGTTTAGACCCCAGTGATACTTGACGCTTCAGTAGGCTATTTTAGTCTAATCATGTGCAAAATCGTGATATCTTTTGTTGGAAAAGTCAATTGAATTATTGATAATTGAAAATATTGGCCAATCACCTTTAATTACATTATCTTATTAGCCTACCTTAGGCCATTAGTTTGGCTATTTTTGGTTGATCGGATACAGACCTACCCTGGGACTTATCCATGGATATATATATATATAAACACAGGAACAGTATGTATTCATTCTCAACCCGATAAGCATTGTTTATGATCCCTCTTTCTTATGTGCCGGGCTCGATTCGATAAAGCTTTCTGAATTAATACAGTTGATTTTCAAATTGATTGCTAATTGTTGAGCAACTTGAGGAGCACCATTGTGCATCGGTTTATAAAGCACTCTGTGAAACTGGACAAGAATCAAGACAATCTCTGAAACGGCATTGGCTATTCAGGTAAGTTCACTTATTGTCCCAGGTCAATTAGTAATACGTCGAGGGTCGGAGGGACTGGTGTAGAGACGCATAACATCACTGTGTCCCATTATGGTGTCTAAGTAAGACCGTCTCATTGCATATTCAAATATTGCGACCAATCCATTTTTTCTCTACTGCCACTCGCTACAGATTCCTTCCAATTGGACCACTTACTCAGCCCTTTTATCATTTTTTATAGAATCTGTTACCAGTATTTAGGTCTATTTAACATTAATAGGCCTACAAAGGCCTAATAACCCTAAATATGCCTACACATAAAGACCTGCCATCACCAGGGACTATGGAGTGATTTTATACAGAAATATGTCACTTGTACACGTACAGACTGTAACAAAAAAAACGTTATACAATTGCATTTTTATTTTTATCCAATATTAAAGTCACGCAATGTCAAACTAGTGAACACTATGACAAGTGAAGTGTGGACTACCAGAGGAATTTGATTTAGTCTTTTGTTTAAACATTATGATCAATCTACTAGGGTCGTCCATAATTTTCGCCATTTTCAGTTACGTACAGAGCGTACGTAACAGGGGAGGGGGTTGAAATATACCCCAACCGTACGTAACTTAAATTGGCGATCTTGAGAAGCGGTAGGGTTTTTTAAGTACAAAATAAATAGGCCTATACCAATTTTGTTAGAAAAGCACCAAATTTTGCACAAATTGGGTGCTTTTTACAAAAAATGCCTCAAAATAAACCCAATTTATGCCAATTGCGCGCTTTGGTCCGTGATGAAAACCACCCCATCGCTATACCAGGTTTAGGGTTCATCAGAGGCAGACGATCTACCGCTAGGCTACGGGGGAATCCATACATGGCGCAGTATATTCCGCCCTGTATATACCCTAGGGCCATTATTTCATCGAAAAACTGCCGAGCCGGGTGACACAAGCACACCGCATCGTAGTAATTCGTAGCACCCCCATGTTTTTGCGCAGCAACCCCTAAGATTTCAAGATTTTTGAGAAAAAAAAGTACAGTGTGTGTCCAATAATAAGTTTAAGAGCCGGAGCCTGGAGGGAAGGGAAGGGGTGGTTGGCTTACTAATCTCAATTGTATTATAAAAAGGGTATTGCACTACACAACGATTTATGACCAAGTAGTCCAAGTAGAAATTGAACATGTACTGCAAAATTAGTTTCAATTGTTTAATGATACCCTATAGATGAGGTGACCGTTGTTTACATCCAATGTTTATCAACAAATGCAACGATCGAAGGGACTGGACTGTCGATACACGCTTGAGGGAACAGCATATGACCACAACACTGTCCGCTATGCTGTATTGCCCTTTATAATGCTTTGGCCCGAGTTTTAAAAGCGCGGGTCCTAAACAAAACAGAATGCGTGCGCAAACTGCCGGGCAAAGAACAATGGCAACTAGCCACGATTTGCCTGTGGTGACGTCACCTGTCACCCCATCTATAATCCGAGTAGCGCTGAGTTGTCGGTTACATAACACATTAGTAAACATTGACCTGTTGCCACATTGGATAAATCCACTACTCCCAACATGTAAGGGGTCGTCCAAAATTATCGCCATTTTCACTTACGTACAGAGCGTACGTAACTTTTTTTAAAAATGACGACATTTTCATGGCTTGATATACCCTCATGTTTGATTAAAAACCATTGCCGTATTCAACCTAAGAAACTGTACGGTACACAATAGAGGAAAATAAACTTATTGTATATCTCTGGTGTTGATTCTGATCTGCAGTTCTTTTCTTTGGTAAAAATTATAATTTTCTTTGATAAATAATTATCAAAAATTATCAAGATATTTTGAAACAAATGGCACGTGTATTAAATACTTTTAATTACAGAAATGATAAACAACAACACTAGGAACTTGAGCCATGGATTGTTTTAAAAACACAGAAGCAAAATTGCCTCGTGTACATGAAACATTTGTGTCAGTGGCGTAGCTAAGTATTTCAAATAGGGGCGGGGGGCAGAAATGACAGTGAACCGACAAGATTATTATGGCAAAAGACATTCCCAATTTTTGCTATAATTGAGGTACATTTTGACTCTAAACAAGCTTGTACCAACAATTATTGCATTTTGGAGACACATGTGCGCGTAGCGCGCGAAAAATTTCCATATATTCTTTTATTTTGTACTTTTAAAAAAATACCGCCTCTCAAGATCGCCATTTAAGTTACGTACAGTTGGGGTATATTTCGACCCCCTCCCCCCTGTTACGTACGCTCTGTACGTAACTGAAAATGGCGAAAATTATGGACGACCCCCAAGAGAGACATTTTTCTTCATAATTTTCCATATACAATATCCCTCTTTTCAATTGAGAGAAGCAAATTAACAGAGGTTCAGTTGGAAAAACTGCCAATGTTAGCATTTTACAATTAAGTACAACACACTGCTAGATCTATAATTTGAAAATCACCATTATCCAAATATGGTGAACCAACTAATCAAAATATTGTTCAAGTTTTGTTGAACACAATAAAAGAAAAATGTTGTTCAAGATTGGTTGAACACACTTAGTGATATTTGTGAGATAGGCTTTTACGACGGGTATTCATAATATAATAGCCACCAATTCTTTCACAAGTAGGAAAGGGCACCTACTCTCAAATCATCGGGCAAGGGGCAGCCCAAATGATGATAACAAGAAAAGTGGCAATCTCTATGTTTTGTTTAATATTATAATAATTTGGTCCTGAAGAAGTCAGAGCTAATCCTGACGAAAGCTTGACAGATTAAAACTTGTCCGACGGCGAACCCGTTAAACTTTTAACTTATACACTTAGTGATGTTGTTCAAGATGTGTTGAACAAACTTTAGTGAAATGTCCCTTGGTGTGCTTACATTACATTTAACAGTGCAAACCTGAAAACACACTGCTTTAGCTTTATTTACTGCAAAATTCCAAAACACACTAAACAATGCCAAATAGCACAACAAGTAAAAGATTTGGGTCACTAAATGTGTGCTGCTTGTGTTTCCAGCCCATCACTGCTGTGACAAAACATAATATTAAAATTGAGTGCACTTTTTACTTGAAAATTATCTTTAAAAGGGTCGAGTCTCTCCTGGCAGTTTGCTTTTGCAACTGAACTATAGTTAAAGAGTCAATTAAGCAATGGTATCTACAAGGGTCATTCAATAAGTTCTACCTCCTACCTCGTAACTTTGCTATTATATAAGCCAGTCTTATGATATATTCTACAAATACATAGTAAATATGCAGTGAAAACCAAACGTCCATTTAGTGCGACGGAAACAGATAAAAAAAACAGCGAAATGTCTCCTAGGTGCTATTCATTTGGCCAAATCTATTAGACTTAAAACGTATCTATCGGTGAATTGAAACCGTTCTAAATTACATATAAGCCTTTAACAGACTATGAACAATACAAATGACTGATTTCTTGAGGGAATTGCTCTCTAATTAGCCAGAACCAGACCAAGATCGCCATTAGTTTTAACCCTATACCTACCCTAGAGAATCAACCACAAAATCAAAATCAACCACAAACCAATCAAATTGCCTGTTAACATCCAAGACCACACCCACTATATAAGAATAAAAGTATAGTGTTTAGACTGAACCAATTTTATGTATAGTACAAATTTAACTTTTTCAGCACCATGGATGTCAAAGAAGGCCATTGCTGGCGCTGTGAAGCCCCTGGCACCGATGTCTCTTGTGAGAAGTGCAACAAAGCAAAGTACTGCGGGGACAAGTGTCGCAATGAAGATAACGAGAGGCATGGACCACAGTGCGAGATCTGGAAACCAGCCATCTGTTCCAACCCAGGCTGTAAAGTGTCAGAAGATTTAAAAGAGGTAATTTCTTCCGATTTTAATAATGATTTTTATATTGATTTAACTTGGCAATAACCTGTTTATCCCATCCCAATTTTACATGGGTATTAGACATCGACAATGTTTGTAATATCGCATTGCATATCGGGACACTTGGGAGTCCACATCCGGAATGCAAAAGTCAGTTGCTGAAATTGTAAATTCAGTGCAAAAATCTACACATATACGAGGGGCAGTCAATAAATAATGAAAGTGATCATGGTATGAGATGCATGAGTGATTCTATTGAAGTGATAATGTGGTCAATACAAAGTATGAACCTTTGTCTTTCAAACAATACAGTTTTGGATTTTTAAGTGTGAACTATGACGTCATAGCATTGTCTCAAAGTAAGTACACTTGGGACACTGCTAAATCAGTTATTTGGCGGGAAATTTGAATTGTTTTTATGAAACACGTGGTAAGAAGATTGCATAACATGACATCAGAAGCAGGTAAATCCTGATTTTTGTTCGCATAAATATGATACAAAAGACAATAACTTTAATCCCTGTGTAATTTGGAATGTGTAGTATAAGAGGAAAAAGTAAGGAGAAGCAATTGAATAAAAGGTATACAAATATCAGTATTTCAAATAGCTAATTTTCATTTTAAAATGCCCAGTCAGTGAATCACTAATATTGCGGACAATCAAACAATTTAGGAAAAATTCAAACAATTAACCAGTTTGGAAGATTCCATATGATAGTTAACTAATTATCTGAACTTATTCGCATGAAACATACAGAAAAAATGCGCATGCGCAGACGGCAGATAATTTTGAAACGGGCCCAAAATGGCTAAAATCATGAAATTTACCAGATAAAAGCTTACTAAACCTTCAAATTCTAATCAGAAATAATGAAAAATGCTTAAATCAATGTGTAAAAATATTGTGATAGTCAAAATGAAGATATACATGAATGTATAAATCAAAGATGGCTGCCACAACGTCTCTTATTACTGTTATCTTTAGAGCTACTAGATATGTATTGTGAAGTAATCGTCATATAATTTCAATGGTTTGAGGAAATTTTATGAACAGTTCCTTTTGAAATCCCCACTATTATTGCTTTACATCCCACAACAATTTATTAAATTATAATCCCTCCATTGTTCTTTATCCTTTGTTGTTTTCTAAGGTATATTATTGCGGGTTTTGCTAAATAAAAGCGTATTTGAGATGGTCCCTTCTTGTTCGTATTAAGGCATTCAGATCTAAAAAGGAGTGTCAAACAGAGATAAGTGTGTATTCTAACTATGTGCCAAGTGTTATCTGTTTTTATGCTTGCATTGCCGAGATATACGCAAATGTATCAATCAACCCATATTCAACATATTGCATATCCAGTCAAATTATTGACAGATTTCAGTCAGTGTCTGAAACCTATTGTGTTTATGTTAATGACGTTACATAACCAAGGGTATCTAACAATCCAAAAGTGTATTGTTTGAAAGACAAAGGTTCATACTTTGTATTGATCACATTATCCCCTCAATAGAATCACTCATGCCATGATCACTTTCATTATTTATTGACTGCCCTCGTAATTATACCAAATTAACGTTGTATACCCTCCAATATCATTGTTGTGTTTATCCGTAAAGGCCCTGTCACACCATGGCGTATTGCCTGAACGTATGCCAACGTATACGAAATATCGAAAAATACGTTGGTGTACGTTGGTGTACGCTGATATAAGTTAGAGGTAAGTTGGGGATACGTCATTTACGTTAAGAGCACGCTGTGATACGCTGTGAAAATTTGGAACACGTCGAGCCCGCGAAAAATTATTGAGCATGTTCAAAATTTCTCGACTTACTCAACGTGTGCTAAATACGTTCTGCATAAGTTCCCGATAGGTTCGTGGTACGTTAGACATACGTTTATATACGCTGACATACGTTAGACATACGCTGACATACGTTAGAGGTACGTTACACGTAAGTTAAAGGTTGGACCTGTTGGTTTCCTTTTACTTTAATAGTATATCCTTCTAGATATTTTAATAGTTATGAACTGGCAACACTTGTCCCGCCGTGTACGAAACTCAATTTCTGCAGCGGCATAAGTCACGTGTTCGTTGTACGCCGAGGATACGCTGAGGATACGTCGAACACGGCAGACATACGCTACGAATACGTTAAGCATACGTTGGTCATACGCTCGCATACGCTGTGATACGCTCAAGTTTGTTTATAAGTTAGTGATACGCTATCAATACGGTATGTAAAGGCGGTCGATCCTGTAATTCAAGGAGCGGAGTGCCCATCTCTCTTTCAAAGCGATAGGGTTAGACTCACACCTTTTTTATAATATTGCCGTGTGGGGCCTCGCTACACCTCCTCCACCGCGAGTCTATTACCTTCCCAGCACTGAAGAATGCCGGTACCCATTTAAATACACCTGGGTAGAGAGGAGTAATTGCGGTAAAGTGCCTTACTCAAGAGCACAACATGTTGACCACAACGAGACTCGAACCCACAACCTTTAGATTAAAAGTTCGGTGCTCTACCCACTGCGCCACACATGCCCGTGTAGTCATAGGCTATGTATACGTTCAATACGCTATGGATACGCTATGGATACGTCCATTCCATCACCGATGTCGATTTTTCCTACGCAATTCGTTGGAAAGTTGGACGTTCTTGGATGTTCTTGAACTCTGACAATTTTCGAGCTATTTTTTGAATACGTCGGCATACGTTCAACAAAAAATAGCTCGAAAATTGTCAGAGTCCAAGAACGACCAACGTATCCTTAACGTATTCGTAGCGTATGTCTGCCGTGTTCGACGTATCCTCGGCGTATCCTCGGCGTACAACGAACACGTGACTTATGCCGCTGTAGAAATTGAGTTTCGTACAAGGTGGGACAAGTGTTACCAGTTCAAGTAAACGTGGCCTAAATGATAACTATTAAAATATCTAGAAGGATATATTATTAAAGTAAAAGGAAACCAACAGGTCCAACCTATAGCTTACGAGTAACGTACCTCTAACGTGTGTCAGCGTATGTCAACGTATGTCTAACGTATGTAAGCGTATGAAAACGTATGTCTAACGTAGCATGAACTTATCGGGAACCTATGCAGAACGTATTAAGCACACGTTGAGTACGCCGAGAAATTTTGAACTTGCTCAATAATTTTTCGAGGGTTCGACGTGTTCCAAATTTTCACAGCGTATCACAGCGTGCTCTTAACGTAAACGACGTATCCCCAACTTACCCCTAACTTATATCAGCGTACACCAACGTACACCAACGTATTTTTCGATATTTCGCATACGTTGGCATACGTTCAGGCGATACGCCATGGTGTGACAGGGCCTTAAGATGTTTGCACGTTTTGCAATTGACAAAGGGATGCAACATTGGGTGAATAATCATGAACCATGGTTCTTGTTATGGAATAATTTTCTTGCATATTTGGAGTACTCGACCTGCTGTTTTAGAGAGAACATTATATTATTCGTGAATGCTGAATAGTCCATGTTGGTTTAACAACTGTGGCAAGTTGAAACTCAAAACAATCCGAGTCTTGAACTCAATCTATTCTATTATCTACATATACTATATCTAAAAAGCCTAACAATTTTGTGTCCTGTTATGGAGACTATTTCGCCAAAAGATATAGATATATGAATTTTAATACGTCTTAAGTGTCAGGGTATTGACTTTCGGACATTTGTTACCCCTTCACAGGGTCGACAGCTCGATAAATGTTACGTCCCGTTTTAGGGTCATAACCACTTCGAGGTGTCTGTGCTTTGTCCACTATTATTTAATGACAAGCTTTCATCTGGTCGTTAACGCAATGCCATCTGTTTATGTTTCTTATATTCCAGTGTACTAGCTGCTCCACCTCGCTTTATTGTAGCATTGCTTGCCAACGCAAACACTGGAGCCAGCATAAACAAAGTTGTCGCCAAAGACTGACGATGATTCAAGAGAAATCCAAAAGCATACTTATGTTGTTTTTGGGGTATCGGAATAAGAAGTCAACGCTAGAAGTGCCTTACTATACTGGCAATGTCATAGCAGTGGATATGTTACATCTCCAGACGAATGAATTGGTGGATGGGGGTGATGCTGAGATGATTTTAAGACAGAATTACAGTATTCTGTCAGCTGGGTGCGGTAACTTACGTAACTTGATCTATACGATCACATCTATTCCTGAAGAGTTCCAAGGTAAACTAAGTGTGACATTGAATGATATAGATCCATTCATTCAAGCACGCAATGTCTTGTTCCTCTTCATGATGACACACTACGCCTGTGATTCCGATATCGCCTCCAAGATCACCACCATCTGGTATTCATTGCATCTGCCAAAGGATGTTCATGAGTTTCTCATGAAATGTCTCAAAATGCTTTGTGCCACTAACGCAGCTCGTCTGAAGATAACGACCCATGGCATAGTTGATGTCTCACAGGAGAATTATGACACTTTACGTCAGGTGTGGCAGGGGTGGATCAAGGTTGACCAACAGCAAGCCAGCGGTCAATCACAAAGTATTAAAGAGCAAAGAAACGAGGCGTACTTTGGCGATCGCGATGATCAATATGCCGCACTAGGGTATCTGACATCATTCACAGCACAGATTCCAAAGCGTCATGGAAAATCCATCGATTCATGGATGTATAATGGTGATTTTCTGTCATCAGGCAAAACAGCTGAATGTGGCCACCTAAACCCGACGTTAACAGGAAAACGTAACCGAGGCTTAAGTATGGTTACATATAGGCCAACTGGGGTTCCTGAAACGTCGTCGGAAATATCACAATCACCAAGTGAAGTGCAGTTCGAATTCTGTGTGCCGTTAAATCTCATGCCATTTGCCGATTGGGATTATCGCCAAGCATCAAAATTCTCAAACGACGATTCACTTCTAGTCATGTACCACGCCTACGTTACAAATCAGATCAAAGACGCGATAACTTTTGCCACTGGTGGAAGACTCGCCATTCAAGTGAACTTGGGAAATTGTATGAAGATCACCGAAGGTCAAATGAAGGATGATAGGTTTGACAGAATCTTCACATCCAATCTTGTCGATTACATCGGCACAAAGATCGTTCTGGATGCCATGAAACCCCTGCTTAATACCGACAACAAAAATGCGGTGATCGTAACACAGTACTGGACTTGGTACCAACACTTCCCCTTGTCCAGAGTAGACAACCAAATCCATCATCAGAATGGGAATGCTGCGAGGTGGATTAAGTCAGCACGCAAAGATACAAAGTTAGACCTTGTTCACATACCCATCAGCCAACATGCTTACCAAGAGTACTTCAATAATACTCCATACTTCATAGACTACCTACGAGCAGACTTGAAGGCTTGCAGATACATCAAAGAAACTGATGATGTGTCGTGCAGTAAGATCCCAACCTTTACACAGGTGAAGCGATGCAGCGACGGATTACGCATGCGGGATTTCAGACAGGATCTGAACAAGGTTGCTCCATGGCGGTACAGGTGTAATTTACGTGCAGTCAACATGCTCCCTGGATATTCTCGGTGTCTGGAATGGTATCTTATATAACGTATGAAAGCCATCTGATTGGTGGATACTACATCAGATAACACATATATGAAAAATATTTTCATGCGTTATATAAAACAAATATGGACTGCTCTTTATTCGTGAAATGTGGTGAACTATTGTCTTTCGGTGATCTGGAGACCTAAGCCTACTCAGACAAATCGTAGGCTTACGGTCTCCAGATCACCTTGGGGCAAATAGTTCACCCCATTCCCTCATGAATAGGCCATATTTGTATAATAGGACACGCTGTTTGACATTGCACAGTATCCAATTGACTTAACATTGTAGTATTACTGGAACCCCCAAATTATGAAATTGATCAAGCGCTGTCACTTTTGGAATATTAATGTGATGTACATTATATATATTTTTGGAAAGGAAAAGAGTCAGAGAATCCATTTTTGAAGAAAAGAATCCTATAGAGGCTGCCAAAAAAAGTTAATCTGAAAAAAGAAAATGTTTGATTAATGATTTTCTTTTCGAGATATCGACGATTATGTAAATTTTTCTCCATAGAGCTCTGTATAAAAGCTCATTTTTTCCACCCCACTTGGTTTCAAATTTCACTTAAAATGTTAATTTTTTGAGTATTGACCAATAAATGAAATTAAAAATTAAAAAATCAATTTTGGAAATTTGTTTGGTCAAAAATTGCTATGAAAATGCACTCCTAGAGAGATGTCTTAAGAATATTTGGTACACATCTCTGCAACTTCTGATATTTTCCACTGTGAAATAAGATCGGTCTCGGACAGTGTCTTACAGTCTTAACGTTGGATTCTTGATCGACTATTGTAGCTTTATAGAGTGATATACAGACACACCTCGAAATATTTGATAAATAAGATAACTGATACACTATTAACCCTAACTCTACCCCCCAATCTTTTCAGAATTTTTTTTCAACGTGAAAAATCGACCAGAAAAATATACCCCCGATCCCAGCACGTGGAGCTTAGGATTCCCCACTACACCATGACTGTCAACGGTAGTCTGCGCAGTGTATTGCGCAAACTATATGGATTGGGTCCATTTTTTCATCCAAAAACTTCCACGCCAGGTGGTACCAACGTGCCCAGTCGTGGTATATTGTGGTATATGGCAGGGTTAGGGTTATAGTGTGGTGACATTTCAAGCCTTATTAGGCTATGTCATAATATCCAATTGTCTGTTATTGTTAAAGTCTTTGTAAATGGTAAAACTGGTATAACGGCCGAAACTATATACAAGACTGTCGTGTAGCGTAATTGCGCAGACTATATACACGACAGTCTTTAACGCATGCGCGCAGATGCAAATTTAGTATAAAAGACTGTCGTGTAGCGAAATTGCACAGACTATGTACACGACGGTCTACAACATGGACGCTACATCGAGTGATACATGACGACAGACAGTCGTGTAGCGAAATCGAAGCTCAAGTGGACCGTGTGTAGGCACAAAGCAGAGGGGGTGTGTGGGTAAGTTTAGGCAAATAAAAATATTAGAACATGTTTAGCGTAAGGACTTTCTAAATATATAGGAGGAGGCCTTTTAAAAGACTTTTAGCACAAAACCGCCCTCTAGTATTTATATAGCTATTTTAATCAACCTGGGCTAACCTTGAGGAGGAGCCCTCTATTAAATATGTTGTGGTTCAAAGGGGTTGGTCACAACAGTCAACAGTCAACAGAACTTGTTTTAAAATGCTTTACAAAAAAGGGGCTGTTTTATTTTCTTTGGTAGGGGAGAGGTGTCACAAAAATGTTCGTCGTCATCCCCCCAACAAAAGCGATTAATGTTATGACCCCCTACTATGTTGATTATTCTTACCGTCTTTCCCGCAGTCGCAAACCGTTTGAACACATCACGCGAGAATGTATGAGGATTTATAAGCCGTCGTGTATATAGTCCATAGATAATCGCTACAAGACGGGAGTGTATATAGTCACTCCCATTTTCAAGAGGAAATCTGGAATTAAAAAAATACAATTTTATTAATGTTATCGAGAAGTCGGTATGGAAATGGCAATAATGACAATCATAACTTGTTTTTATGATAATGACTGACAATTTAGTCATTCTCAGGTAGATCTTAATATTAACACGTTGCCACCACATTTATCTTTGTAACGTAGAGAATATGAAAGTGGATTGTATCCGTACCGACTTCTTATATGATAACGGGTTCTGTAACAGTTTGTTAGCTTCCTCAATATAATCAAAAGATAAGTTGCACAGATTAATAAATGCATGCTTAAAATGGTAAAGCATCCGTCACTTTCAGGTCTTCTGATCTCTATCATCTGTACATGTAGTAACCCTGACGTCATATCGGTAGCAGGCGCGTACCGCGGCATGTGAGCCAGGGGGGGGGGGGGGGGGGGGGGGGTTGGGGGGGGGGGGGGGGGCAGAAGTATGTCGTCCCGACAGTGGCGTGAATGTTCGTAAAAGGTTGCCCCAATTTTTTTCACAGTCAGTCACCTCGTGAATTTCACGTAAGTGTGTGGGGGGGGGGGGGGGGGGGTAGTGTCCAAAAATTTCGTACGGTCACAAAATTTCGCACGGTCACAAATTTTCGCACGGTCACAAATTTTCGCAGTCAAAAAGACAAAAAAAAAGGCAACAAATAATGCCCAATCGTCAGGGTTTTAGGCCTAGGTCCTATTTTTTTTTATGCACATTTTTAGCGTCCCGGTATTGCGAATTTAGCGTCCCGGTATTTGGAGCCAGGGGGGCAACTTGCCCCCTCTGCCCCCCGGTCGGTACGCCCCTGATCGGTAGAACCCATAGAAACGGCATTGGTTTGGTCACTGTAAACAGTAGGGCTGCTAGGGCATGTCACATCAGTAAGCCCGTAACCAGGAAATTGTCGGGTGGGGTGTCAGACGGGGACCTTCTTCATAAATATGGACTTTTTTACAAGGGGTTGTGGCGAATGTATCAAAAACTGACATTTTTACCAAACTTTTGACCTTTTCCAACTAAAAAGCGTAATAGAAAAACATTTTTCGCTCGCTACGCCCGCAAGCAGCTTTTTAAAAACCTTTTTGGGAACTTTGGGATTAGAGGTGGCCCCCTGGTTACGGGCCTGCACATCGGTCTCATGGACATTAGAAAATATACTACCCCGATTAAATTGGTAGTCTTGGATTATTGCGTTATAATTATTGTTATGAATTGTTTGTATAGTAATACAATTTCTCTCGTTGATGATTATATTTTATTGGTGTCTTTACCAGGTATTGAATGTTCACGACGTATCTTTCAAAATTATGAAATTGTCTATTAAGCTTGACATTTTATTTCAAGTTCAGAATAGAATGGTGATTTCGGAGATTCTTGATCCGAACGGAGACATGGAGTGTCCTAACCAAGCAGGAATGAAAGGGTTTAGATCTCTAGGGCATCGTCATCAAAATGGATGGACATGATCCTGACATTTCAGCACCATCTTAATTACATGAAGATGGCCCTAACTCTACTACACCACACGGCAACTGTGCGGGAAAAATGTTTTTATAACCCGGCGTGCAGGTTTTTGGGCTACAAATTCAAAACGGACCCAGGCTATATGACGAGGCGAATATACTCGCCGAGTGTCGACTGGCAGCCGTGGTGTAGTGGCTAGGATCTGGGCCCTGGTGCTGGAGGTCCGTGGTTCAAATCCCGGGGGTGACCTTTCTGGTGAATTTTGGGGGTTGGAAAAGAAATATGTTGTCGTGTGGTGATCTAGAGTTAGGGTTAACAGTTAAAATCTATAACAAGTTTGATCACCAAGCTTGGGGATCCCTTGTTGTAAGGGAATGGGGCAAAGTGTGTGACATAACTGTCTACAAAAGTTATCAATCAGAATAATGCTGATATTTCTGTCAGGGATTTGCTGATGTTTACACAAAGTCATGTTGTGAATCAGAATAAGGATATTAGGCACCAAACACGGTTTGTCTCACAAACATTTTGCAAATAGAGTGCTGTGCGATTTTTTATTTTATTTAGAGAATTGACTATGAGGCATGCAATTTTTTATTTTTTTATCGGCCGCCGGTTTGTAGATTATGCATATCACGTCGATTCAAGCTTACGAAGAACCACGGCAAAAGAAATGTAAACACTCGCCGCCGCGTAGAGCTACGCGCTTAGGTCTATTTCCAATTACCAATGCGTGCGGGTTTCTGAGACGAACCTTTTTTTGTACCTCATAATACCTTCATTATCACACGCTTAATTAGCTATATAGATAAGTAGGTTTTTCTATAAATCAAAATTGTGACATTGCTGTCATCAAAATTGGTGGTATGAATTATTGTGATAATTAAGGGCTGATATCCAAACTCTCAGCGGTGTTACACCGGTATTACACCGATGTTATACCGGTATTACACCGATATTTGTATAGAATATCGGTGTAATACCGGTATAACATCGGTGTAATACCGGTGTAACACCGCTGAGAGTTTGGATATCAGCCCTAAGTGGAATCGTACACAAAAAAACCGATTATATTTTATTATCGCGGAGAATGTTCGTCCGGCAGTGCGCTTTTAATCTACTTTAATCGAGAACAGCCATGACAGCTGTTTCAGAGTTTCGGGGGATTTCCCTGTCAATCAAAGTTGTTATGATGTATTGCGTGATACGTTGACCAATCAAGCTACGACTTATATAATAGTCGGCATTAATTATTATTTTTCAATTGGCTGATCACGAGGCATGTAAGAGATTTTGCGTACTAACCTTATTTTATGAAAGAAATATAAAATCAGTTCACCACAACTCCGTGCAAAGGAAAGTCACACGCAAACTGACTTGTTGAAAATCAAGATTCAACGTTATTTTTGCAATGTTTTCTACAAATTAATGATATTAATATAAACAGAAAAACTGTCTCCAGTAACAATTTCGAGAAAACGCCATTTCACTATTACTTTGTGGGCATAAACGAGGCGAAATACTGAGCCGAGTAGCCTTGACAGCCGTGGTGTAGTTGCATGGAGATTGGCTTTGGTGCTGGAGGTCGGAGGTCCGTGGTTCAAATCCCGAGGGGGGGGGGGGGGATATTTTGGTCAATTTTCCCCGTTGAAAAAAAATTCTAAATAAAAAGTGGGGGTAGAGTTAGGGTTAAGGTTATAGTATTCCAATAGTAATCCAGGATTCCAGTAAACGAGGAACATATAGATGATTTCCTTGAGATTTTCTGAACTGTATCTCTGATGTGTAGTTGTGACAACTGACATGGCCTAAATGAAATGTGTGCTGATCTTAAAGGTAGGCCTAGATGTTCTGATTGCTGGCCCGATTTTCAAAGTTTGAGTTGCATAACTCCAATGGTTCTAATTTTAGAAGCATAAGGTCACAATAATGTTTCCCATTGAGTAGTACACAAACTGGCTGGTGGTTAACCACCTTTGGCAGTAATTTTTAAATGGAACATTTCTGGCCCCTAAGATTTTACAGACATAATGAGATAAATATGGTGATTTTTCTGATATCAAAATAACATGATGTGAAAAATAAATCATAGCCAAAAAAAGGGATCGGAACATACACCTTTAACCTGATTGCAGTCGGGACATTCCCTTTATATCGGCGTGTGCCATCATCAGCCTGCGATTCTGCGACAACAGTAGCCTTTCATCAACATGATCAAGGCTTTGCGTGTTGTGCTGGTGTGTGTGTTTGAGAGCGCCCTCTATACAAATAGTACAATTGGCCAAATTATGATGATTTTAAATCACAAACACATTAAAAAATGGTTCAAAACAAGCCATATTTGCATTGTCTCTCTCTCTCTCTTTAGTCACGTAGCATACAGCAATGGCGGTGTGGTTCGAATGGAAGAACGCCATTGTCTGCGGTCACCAGCAGCTCTAGTTGTGATGCTTGCTCCTGTGAGCTGTTTGATTTCATCAAGCCAGCTTGTCGCAGGTCTACCTTTCTTCCTCTTTCCGTCAATCTTGCCTTGGATAATTGTGTTCTGAAGACACAATTATGTCTTGTGACATGACCAAAATAGGACAGCTTTCTGGCAGTAATATCAGCCCGAAGGGTTTTCTTGACGCCAAGCTCCTTGAGTACCCATTCATTTGTTTTCTTTTCGGTCCATGATATCCTCAGGATCCTGTGGTAGCACTGCACATCTCGAAAGAATCCAACCTTTTCTTGTCCTCTGACTTCATTGTTCATGATTCGGAGCCATATGATGCTAACAGCCAAGGCTGTGGATCTTAGTAGCCGCACATTGAGGGAGGACGGAAGTTTACTCTTCCACAGCTTGGTCATGCTTTGTACCACACCACGAGCGATTGCAAATCTGCGCCTGATCTCTTGGGAGCAGTCACCTTTATTGTTGATGATGGAGCCCAGAAACTCAAAACTGTCCACTTCATCTATGACATTGTCGTCCAGAGGAAATGTTCTGTCCATATCACACTGACCTTCATCTACTATCATGATCTTGGTCTTCTTGGTATTTAACATCAGCTCCCTCCCTTCACTTGCTATTTTCACAGCTCGCAGTAAGGTCATCAGTTCTGATCTACTGTTATAGACTAGGGTAATGTCATCTGCATACCTGAGATTGGTTATCCGTTGGCCACCTAATTTGACACCGCCTCGGAAGTCTCCCAGGGCATCTCTCATTCTTTGCTCAGCGTAGATGTTAAATACACTGCAAAAACACCGGTGTTAAAAATAACACTGTTGGTGTTGTGAGAGGTCCACACCAACATTATTTAACACCGGTGTACCGGTGTTAAATTCTTGGTGTTATATCAACACCATGTAGTGTCATTTTAACACTGCATTAGTGTGACGGATAACACTGTAAGTGTTAATGTAACACCAAGATAGTGTTGAAATAACACTAATTGGTGTGGACCTCTCCGAACACCGAACAGTGTTAATGTTAACACCAGTGTTTTTGCAGTGTAGCTGCGGAGATGATATGCATCCTTGTCTGACGCCTCTGCCTATAGGGAACCAATCTGTGTCGCCTCTGCTGGTTCTTACTGCAGACTCTTGATCTTCATACAGCTTGCTGATGAGTTGCACAATATGGTTGGGGAAACCCATCTCTCTCATGTAACATTTCTTTTCCACACTACTTGGCTCACCACCTACAGCCAGTAATCCAGATGAGGAGATTGAAAACATCTTTAACAACACTTTGCCAATTGAGACTGGAGCCTTCACTAATGAGGAACTGCAGAAAGTACTTCAGAAGATGTCAAATGGAAAAGCTGCAGGGCTTGACGAATTACCAGCTGAGGTATGGAAATCTGGTAGATTCAACAACATCCTACTAGAAATCTGTAATGGTACCCTACTAAGAGGTGAAAAACAACATGAATGGTCCCTCAGTGGAATTGTCCCAATCCCCAAGAAAGGTGACCTGAGCAAAGCTACCAACTATAGAGGTATAAGTTTGACATCCATAGCAGCTAAAATGTTCAATCGCTTGATACTCAACCGCATTCGTCCTCATTGAACCATTGCTAAGACCAAACCAAAATGGGTTCCGTATTTACATACTTAATCATCTCAGGAAGAACATTAGTTTATGGGGCCCTCACATGTATCCGTGTGAGCTGAGCGGCCCCGTACCGTGTGAAAAATGGGTGCGGACGGCGGCACACACGGTGGGCCGTTTCCCGTCCGTTGAACACGTTCAGGGGACTTTGCCGGCCACCGGAGTTTTGAACATGCTCAAAACTCCTGGCGGGTGAGTAAAAGCGGCGGCGAACGATGAGAGCCCGGTATGAAGACGGTATAAGGACGGCGCACCCGTTCGCACCCGTTCGTACCCGTTTCGCACCCGTTTTTCACCCGTTTCGCGCCCATTCGCAGGGCGGTGATGGACGGTGGTGGACGTCGACCATCTTAGCGACGGACTGTGAATGGCCGCATGCAGCCTAGTAACCGTTCGCGGAACGGACTCTCAGCAGGCATGTTGCAACTCTCTAAATGTAAAAGAGCCCTAGGAGCCCTAGGAGGAACAGCTCTTTTATGGAGTAAAGTTCACTCTTAAAAGAGCGATTTTCACTCTAAAAAGAGTTAAAATCTCTCTGAAAAAGTGGAAATCACTCTTAAAAGAGTGACAAATCACTCTTAATTAAAAGAGTGACAAATCACTCTTAAAAGAGTGACAAATCACTCTTAAAAGAGTGACAAATCACTCTTAAAAGAGTGACAAATCACTCTTAAAAGAGTGACAAATCACTCTGAAAAGAGTGAACTTCACTTCTTAAAAGAGCCGTCCCTCCTAAAGCTCTCGAAAGAGTGAGGTTTAGCTCTTTTACATTTAGAGAGTATTATAGATTAGGGCGGGGCATAAATAGGGAAGGTATTTTGTTCAAATCGGCCATGGTCAAAATGTATTCCACTTGGCCCCACTTGATCAAATATGCACTTTAAAAATTTTTTGGAGGGAGTCTTCAGACCCCACCACCACCCTTAATCCCACCCATAGAGAATACATAGTAATTTCGCCAAATTGGGATAGCAAAATTAAGTTTTGACCTAAAACAAATTGAAACATATTTTTTTCAGCACAATGCATTTCTATAAGGTACCCATAATGACATACTAAAAGTCTGAAAATATCAGAGTGTTAGAAATATGACTAATTTGCATACACTTAAAATGGCCGCTAATTTGATCATTTTCATTGTTTTGGACTTATTTCTGATCTTAGATAGTTGTTATGGCACTTTAAATAGCTGCAGCATACATTTTATGAATGTATAAAGTCTCAAAGGACATACAGAGACATATCTGCCCTAATATGTGTATCTTAAATTGCATAAATCAAAAATGGCCGCCAAAATCCTCAAATTAGCGGCCATTTTAAGTTTATGCAAATTAGGCATATTTCTACCACTCTGATATTTTCGAACTTTTAGAATGTCATTATGGGGACCTAATAGAATTGCATTGCGCTTAAAAAAATATGTTTCAATTTGTTTCTGGTCGAAACTTAATTTTGCTATCCCAATTTGGCAAAATTACTATGTATTCTCTACGGGTGGGATTAAGGGTAGTGGTGGGATCTGAAGACCCCCTCCGAATTTTTTTTAAAGTGCATATTTGATCAAGTGGGGCCAAGTGGAATACATTTTGACCATGGCCGATTTGAACAAAATACCTTCCCTATTTATGCCCCGCCCTAATATGCACGGCGCAAAGTGCACGGTGTCTCATTTTTAGGCCCACAGGCCGGGCGCGAATTTGTTAACCGTACTCACTCACTGTATAAATGTATTGCTGTACAATGTACATGTGCTATGCACTTTACTCCGTCATGTATCAAATGTTGTTTACGGTAATAAAGATCGCAGGCCGGGCGGGCTAGAGAAGTGCTCAGAACCGGGACTATTAACAATACACTCACTTTTAAAAAAAATTAAACACCGGATTCTACTGTCGCTCTGTTACGGTCGTATAGTCGGCCCCGGATTCCACGTCACTCTGTTGCAAGTAAGTGTAGGCCCTATATTCGCCACAACATGTGGGCACTACCACCATAGTTTTATTGACTGTACATCATGCCTTTCGTCGGTATACAACTCGGACTTTTTACTGTCTGATAAGTCCACCCCTCCCCCTCCCTATGGCCCTGTTTAAAGCTGGCTACGCCACTGATTCGCGCACTGTTGGATGTGCCGGCCCGCCGCGCGCCAGTGGTCCGCATTGCGGCGCGTTATTGGTCACTCTCGATCATAGTTCGGCGTGGCCCCTCGCTACACGGCTCGATCCTCATGGCGGCATTATTATCACATCAAACCACTTCTGGATATTATCATCAATCAATGCATTGTCGGCTGCTTTAGTCAAAATAAATATTATATACCAAGCGGATATCACTTTGCCTATCTGTGATATACCATTGAAAAACCGTCAACGCCTGAATCTTTTCCGTGAACTTTTCCTGATTGGGCTTTTCCACCCAAACTGGCCGGAGCCCGAGGGTTAGATCTACGGTTGATTAGCGCATTACAAGAAGTTGTGTCACTTGCCATGCAGCACATACTCATTAGGCATTTGTCCAAAATTTTAGTGGACAAATCCAAAGCGATCGGGCGCATGCGTAGAAAAAAATGTTGTCCCCTTGACTCTCCAGAGGGCATTTTTCGATATTCAGAAGATGGCGGACATAGGTTCGTGTGACGAATATTCTAGGTGAAATTCGATGTGGGAACGCTCGGACTGTAGGGAACGATGATATTTCTGACTTCAACAGCGCCAGGGCATCGTTCGGGGACCGTTTGATTATCACTCAGGTCGTGTCAGTATGAAATTAGGTAAAACACTCCGACATAACATTGAAATCAACGGAGATTCAAAGATTACGGCCGTTCGTGTCCACTATGGTCTGGTACTTTTCATTTTCGACCTCACAAATGACGTATATTCATTGATATGATTATTCATTGTATATTCATGTACGTCGATGCTTGCGGCGATTCGAACAATAGAGTGGCAGGGGCCTGACGTAGCGGAGGCTCCTCATTTGCATAAGAATGCATAGGAGGTGCAGTGAATGCCGTTCGTCGTGATCGTATTCACTGACTGGGTTCGACAGCGTTCACTACGGTTGGGTTTGAATTTCGCGCTATATTATAATGTCATATGAATTCCTTAGCGCAACTTAAGAGAAAAATCAACCGTGCGCTGCCTTTCACAGTTTTTTGCCCCTAAAATCATCAGATTTCTAAGGTCTAAAAATCATAGCTCAGCGATCAAATATCCTATAATTTTCGTTGTTGTTGTAAAATGAAGCTGATATTGTTATGCTTTTTTTAGTATATTATTTGTATTTTTAAAAAAATCTACCGTTAGGAGGATCTCAAAGTGAAAAGTGCTAGTTTGGTTCGTTTTACAGTGCATCAATACTATTTTCGGCAAATACGCTCTTCCAAAACGATCCCTAAATGTTGTAACTTTGCGACCCGATGGCCGATAAACTTAGTTTAAGTTCCGATTAGGAGAGCAGGGACTCTATTCTCATGTCTGTAAAAGTCATAATGATTGGTCAAAAGAAAGGTCAGAGGATTTAGAGATGAAAAATAAACCAATTAGAGTTGAGTCATTCGCTTGTGCAGAATCAGGGATGAACATGATATATCTTGAACCAATTTTGTCTCACATGAGAAAATAGGTTAAATAGTTCCCTGTTACATACAATTTACATTTGATTGAAAGCAGAAGTCTTCCTCTTTCCAACCATGTCTTTTAACTTCTCGACAGAGATAAATGAGAGAAACTATGATTAAAAGAGTGCAACTTGGTTTAAATTTATTGAGCATTTTCACAATTTGTGTGTAGGTGAAATGCGTAACAGACAATAGATTGGTTATTGACTTGGTATTGTTCTCAGTTGTTGGAAAGTCAACAAAGCATATAACCAGCAACATCACGCTGTTATATGGCTGAATTAAAGTGTTATGTTAGCTACCAATATTATACTAGAGAAATTCATATGTGATTCGGATGGTGTCCAGTCGACTCGGCCCATTGCCGATTGGGCCCGTTACCGACTGGGCCCATTACCGATTGGGCCCACAATAGTGACCATCTCGGCCCATTACCGACTGGGCCCATAACCCTTTCAGTCCACTTGTGTCACATAGTGAAAAGCTTTGAAGTTTCAGTTGTTGTTTATTATAAATACTGATGCATTATCATTATATCAATATAACAGATCTGACAATTTTTAAGGAAACTTGGAAGTTTTTTTCACGTCATCGTCATTGACGAAACGGTGTCGAATTCGGCACCCTATTACTTCGTGATCGAAATCGAATAATTCTGAAAGTATATTGCTATATAATAATAAAGGCTAATGTATGTGTTGATGTTTAGTCAGTGTAACTATTTATGAATCTGTGCCTTTTTACTTCTCATCTCCTATGAATTCACTGCAGTATTATGTAATAAACTTTATAACATAATGATTTTAAAAGCGGATTAATTAAGCTTATAATTTTATATTATTTTAGGCCTACTTGTTTTTTGGATTTATTTGTTGTGTTGATTGATGTCGGTGCACCATGTCATGGATTGCCATTATGTCATTACACATGATACAATACTGCATTGTATGTTGGGCAATTCTGTTTAACAAAGCAAACAGATAAAAGTTTCTTTTCCCTTTATTATAGTAGATAGATAGCTTTATAGATACGAAATAGGCCTAGGTAGTTAACACTCCAAATCCTAAATCTAGTAGTAGTAAAGTACTAATACTACAAAGTAGTTGGAATTACAATTGAACGAACACATAAAGCAGCGTAGCGTATTGTGTACATTGTGTGAAGCGCGCACAATCCAAAATGTTGTTCACAGTTAGATGGGTTAACACTCGAAATCATAAATCGAGTAGGATGATGACGGACACTTTTCCGTAATTTTGATCGAAATGCAGATATTTCAAAATTTAAACATGAACATTGTTTGAAATTATTCATTTGGACCCGGACTCACCGATGACTTCACTGGTAACCAATTGTGCAACAACATACAAATTTTGAAATCAATCCAATCCTAAATGTTTATTTTGTTCACCACTTAGAGAAATCCTAAATCGATTAATGACGAACACTTTTTCATATTCAAAAATTGAACATAAAACATTGTTTGAAATGAATCATTTGGACTCACCGATGACTTTGATATCACTAGTAACCAATTGCAACAACAATTTTTTTGGATAAATCTACGGTGATCCAAAATTTTGATTTTAATTTTGTTCACCACTTAAAGAAATCCTAAATCGATTAAATTAAAAATGACAGACACTTTTCCATATTTTTGATTAAAATGCAAATTTTTTAAAATTTGAACACGAAACATAGTTTGAAATGAATCATTTGGACTCACCGATGATTTTGATATAATTTGTAACCAATTGCAACAAAAAAATTGAGATAAATCCACAATAATTTGATGGGTTAACACTAGAATCCTAAATCGAGTGAGATCACGGACACTTTTCGGTAATTTTGATCAAAATGCACATTTCAAAATTGTTAACAAGAATATTTGTTTGAAATGATTCATTTGGACTCACCGCTGACTTTGATATCACTTATAACCAATTGCAACAAAAGAAAGTTGAGATAAATCCACAATTTTGATGCGGTTAACACTAGAATCCTAAATCGAGCGAGATCACGGACACTTTTCGGTAATTTTGATCAAAATGTACATTTCAAAATGTTAACAAGAATAATTGTTTGAAATGATTCATTTGGACTCACCGCTGACTTTGATATCACTTATAACCAATTGCAACAAGAAATGTTGAGATAAATCCACAATTTTGATGGGTTAACACCAGAATCCTAAATCGAGTGAGATCACGGACACTTTTCGGTAATTTTGATCAAAATGCACATTTGAACAAGAATATTTGTTTGAAATGATTCATTTGGACTCACCGATGACTTTGATATCACTTATATAATTATATTTATAACCAATTGCAACAAAAAAATTGAGATCTATCCAAAATATTGATACATTTTGTTTTATGATGGACACTTTTTCATATTTTTGATGAAAATGTAAATTTTTCAAAATTTGAACATAAAACATTGTTTGAAATGAATCATTTGGACTCACCGATGACTTTGATATCACTTGTAACCAATTGCAACAACAAATTTTTTGATAAATCTACGGTAATCCAAAATGTTGATCAATTTTGTTCACCACTTAGAGAAATCCTAAATCGATTAAATTAAAAATGACGGACACTTTTTTTATATTTTTGATTTAAATGCAAATTTTTCAAAATTTGAACACGAAACATAGTTTGAAATGAATCATTTGGACTCACCGATGATTTTGATATAATTTGTAACCAATTGCAACAAAAAAATTGAGATAAATCCACAATATTTTGATGGGTTAACACTAGAATCCTAAATCGAGTGAGATCACGGACACTTTTCGGTAATTTTGATCAAAATGCACATTTTAAAATTTTTAACAAGAATATTTGTTTGAAATGATTAATTTGGACTCACCGCTGACTTTGATATCACTTATAACCAATTGCAACAAAAGAAAGTTGAGATAAATCCACAATTTTGATGCGGTTAACACTAGAATCCTAAATCGAGTGAGATCACGACACTTCGGTAATTTTAATCAAAATGTACATTTCAAAAATTTAATAAGAATAATTGTTTGAAATGATTCATTTGGACTCACCGCTGACTTTGATATCACTTATAACCAATTGCAACAAGAAAATTGAGATCTATCCAAAATATTGATACATTTTGTTTTATGATGGACACTTTTTCATATTTTTTTGAACATAAAACATTGTTTGAAATGAATCATTTGGACTCACCGATGACTTTGATATCACTTGTAACCAATTGCAACAACAAATTTTGGGATAATCTACGGTAATCCAAAATTTTGATCAATTTTGTTCACCACTTAGAGAAATCCTAAATCGATTATTAAAAATGACGGACACTTTTTCATATTTTTGATTAAAATGCAAATTTGAACATGAACATAGTTTGAAGTGAATCATTTGGACTCACCGATGACTTTGATATCACTTGTAACCAATTGCAACAACAAAAAGTTGAGATAAATCCACAATTTTGATGCCGTTAACACTGCCATTTCAATGCATTTTCATTGTGATTCCAATTATGGTAATGAAATTCAATAATTTTGACATTTTTGAAACATTTTGTCAAAATTTGGAATGTTGTCTGCAGCCGCCTGCCGCATGGCTTGCGTTAAGCAAGGGCATGGTTAAGCAAGGGAGTTGTTTGAATATCAAAGCAAGCGGATATTAAACAAACACCAAGTCATGAGGATAATGACAGGTCTTTGGGTAACTCTTGGTACTTGGTTGTGATTCCTTCAAAATACTCCAAAGAGTTTTGACTGGAGGTGGCGGAGGGTGGCGTGTTAATATGGGGGGAAAAGTTCATTGATGACGGCGGTTTTGAAAGAATGTGGGCCGGTTTTGACGACGGTCGTATGTTGTAGATTGTTCCATGTTAATACTGTCCTTTGGAAAAATGAATGGGCGTAAACGTCTGATTTGGTGTGGCGAACTCTATAACCTCCTATCCCCAAAGCTCGTACCCAGAGATATGCCAGAAGTCCCATCCCGTACATGGTCAGGTTGTGGAATGCAGAAGCTTCAAAAGTTTTAAGGGTGTATGGTATATTATCACTATATATTGAGTGCAACTCTGTATAATCGTTGGCTGTTGCCTTTAATTGCTTGCCTTTTTATTTGTAATATATTTATTTGTATATATAATTGGTGTCATTTGTATGTATTTAATTGTTTTTATTGTAAGATTGTATGCAATTCAGCCTTTGGCTGCTATCCACATTTATTTAATAAACCTTGAATTCATTATTAATTAATTATTTTTCTTATTTCAATTAATTTTCTTCAGAATTCAAGATAACAAAGATAACATTAACAATTGCCAGAGTCTGGGTGGCTTTATTGTTGTTTCTATTCACAAAAACACACGACAAAACTTGATTAAAACAATGTTTAAATATAAAAATTATTTGAATAAAATATTAAATTGTTAAATTAAATAAAAAACACCAATATAAAATATTGTTGACCATTGGAACACTTGCACACACAACTCCTATGACCAGATAGGTGTGAAGTAGGTGCTATTGTATTCATGCAGTCATGGTGAAATATACTGTCAAGTACCTATTCAATAAGAGCATGCAGTTAGGTACACTACTTAGAAATCAATAGCGTAACAATAGAGTCTTCCCCCAATTCCCACACTGTCACACACAGATAAGTTTCTGTGTTCTGCAAGTTTTTTTAAACTCCAGATATCTCTTAAAATTTCCAATACAGGGAGAGTAAAAAAAACTGCACTAAAGTGGAAATCCATTTTGTTTTCAAAACCATTTTTTATTTTGAAACTTTTTAAATGTGGCAAGAATGACATACTTGCTCCTAATATAACTTTGTGTGAAAAATGGAGTTGATCACATGTTCTGTTTGTCTTTGGTGTGACCGTGACCCTTGCCGAACACTACAATTTACGTGTTTGACCACTAACCAGGGGTCGCATTCTGACGCATCTGCGCATCCTGGACCTCTCACTTTCTTGTTGTGACGCGTCAGGTTTCAAATTGGAAAGACTTGCGGGTCCCAATCAAAATTGAAGGGAACCTTAAATTTGATTAAGGGTCCCAATCAAAATTGAAGGGAACCTTAAATTTGATTAAGAACATGTCCATTTGGTTGTAGTTATAAGGCTAAATGATTTCAACTAATACATTTTGTACTATCAAACTAGCCATGTAATATGGTTAACAATATGGTTAAGTTTTCAGTCTTTGGTATAATACTGTAGTCATGGTCCTGAAGCTGAGTTATGTAAATTTTACCTTTTCTGGTCTCTGACCATCCTATTAAAATCCTATAAATTGGGGTTGGTGTTCAGCCTCCAAATGAACACCGCTCCAGGCATGGAAATCTTGAGTCTGTAGACTGACCGTGACTTATTGCATGCGCCTGCATACATCTTTCCCCTGCATAAATCTTTCCCCTTCCTAAATTATTCCTAACATTGGTAGTGTGTAAATAGGTCATTCCTCAAAAGGTCAAGCAGGGGGCAATGTACTTTTATGATTATGAGGGGTATTTTTTGAGCAAATTCTGCCAAAAGTAGCACTCATAGTATATTTGCCATAGACCAGCTATTTTGTGAAAAAATAAAAGGCTAATCACCCTTAGTCCCATGTATTTTGAGCCCTGTATTCAAATATGTTAATAATCCATGAGTACATTAGATTTATAAAAAAGCTCTTTATATATTGCCCAGGAGACAAAATATAGAGTTTATAAGGGAGTGTTCAGAAATACTTTGGTGGGGGGGGGTTGGCCAAAACGGGGGGGGGGTCTAAAAAGTTTGAAGTCTCAAAAAGGGGGGGACTAAAAAGTTTTACCTACTCAAGAGGGGGGGTCAAAAAAGTTAGGCCAAATACTAGTAGTTAACGGGAAAAATACCAAAATTGTCTGCGCTACGCGCAAGTAAATACTGCAATATTGACATTCCTATAACAAATTATACAGATTTCCGCACGCTCTGCTCAAATAATTGTAAAAACATTGTGCCGACAGCAGAATTTGTTATACAAAATGTGGCTAACCAGTGTCCACAATTTTTACTTGAGAACTGTTGATAAGGGTGATCGTCAACAGGGTTAAATACACATTTCCACGCGCTACACATGATTTTGAACGCAGTTGACCAGAGGGGTCAAAAAAAGTTAGGCCAAATAGGTAGTCGTTAACGGGAAAAATACTAAAATTTTCTGCGATACGCGCAAGTCAATACTACAATATTGACATAACAAATTATACAGATTTCTGCACGCTCCGCGCGTGTCTTTGTGAAAACAACGTGCAGACAGCAGGATTTGTTATACAAAATGTGACTAACCAGTGTCCACAATTTTTACTTCAGAACTGTTGGTGGGTGATCAACAACAGGATACAAATGTTTGCACGCTACTTTTGTACTAGCAAGTTGACCAAATTTTTCGTTCTCCGCGCATATCTTTGTGAAAGTATTGTGTAGATCCCGGTGTAGATAGAAGGACTTGTATACAAAGAGTAACTTTTTACAATTGGAAAAAAGAAACCGTTTTTAAAAAGGCTATAACATGATAAATACAAATCACCGAAAATACAATTCGGAGGCTTGAAAGATATGTTTCAAGTGAATTTGAAATGTTGCAAATTGATTGCCAGCTATACACAGTTCTGACTGTAGTGTAAGCGTCACAGAACTTGAGTCAAATGTCTATCTACATCTGACAGTAGGGGGGGGGGGGGGGGGTCAAAAAAGTTTTTCACCCTGTTAAAGGGGGGGGGGGGGGTCAGAAAAGTTTGTAAATTTGTAAAGGGGGGGTCAAAAAAGTTAAGACACCGACAATTTTTTTTGGGCCAACCCACCCACCAAAGTATTTCTGAACACTCCCTAAGTACATGTATATACCGGGTAATGCCCCCTTTACATGTATGTCACAGAGGTAAGGTAGCCGAGACCCGGTGGGGGGGGGGGGGGTGGTCAGTGAACATACCAAGCGGGTACACATGCGCGTCCAAGCACCTCTGAAATGGACCCTAAATGTCGTAAACCAGAACACTATTTTGATACCCCTAAATGGCGTAACACATACAAACCCTATACCCTAAATGGCGTTACCAAGTACACTCAATAATGCACCCCTAAATGGCGTAATATAGTAATGCTCAAAATAATCTTAATTCATAATCATGTGACATTCAAATATTGAAGATTTTTTCCATCATTTTGCATGTTTATTGAAAAGTCACACATATAACAATTATCCCGGCAATTAGTACCCCTAAACGTTGATACCTCGATGCTGTAATGGATACCCTAAAGTGCGATGCCCCCTAAAAAGTACCCTTTTTCAGAAAGACGTCGACGACGTCGTGTGGTGAAATCTGGACCCTTTTCGACGCTTTTTTTGGACGCGGATGCGTACCAGCTTGGTATGTTCACTGACCCCCCGGGAACCGAGACTCGCACCCATTTGATATATTTTTCCCTGGACAATAATTACTGACTTGCACATTATATTTTTTTCTGAACATCTCCATTGAATAAAACATTTGAATCACGATTTTTTCGACGTTTATTCGAACAGTAAATTATATGATCAATTATTTTCTTGTGTCGGATGGCTGACAGCAAAATTGTTAACTTTGTTGGCTCTTTTCACTTCATTCTTTTCGTCCAACGTCTAACTTTCATTTGATTCATCCAATTCCAACATGCTTATATAGGCTTTTAAAGATTCCCCCGAGCAACTCGCTTGAGCCTGGGCCCTTCAGGGTCCAAGCATGTGTCCATATGGACCGACCGGTTAAACAAACAAAACCAACAAAAATAAACCAAAAATTATGCATGTTATTTTCATTTAAATATTTCATTCATTTAAGATTTTGATCTCATTTTCCTTCCAAATACTTGGTTTAACCTACAATCTGAACAGTTATGTTTCTCCTAAAGCATTCAAAGAATCAAATAAATACTTGATTTCAGATGATTTATATATAGGTTACATACTTGCATTGTATCACATTGATAAATCTCTAGGGTAAAGTCGCCAGTTTTCAGTCAGCGCCTATTTTCGGTCACTTCGCCCAAATCGTGTAATTGCATTTTTTTAGTCTAAACGACGAGGTCATTTTCATTACACGATTTGGGCGAAAGTGAACAATCTGAACAGTTATGTTTCTCCTAAAGCATTCAAAGAATCAAATAAATACTTGATTCCAGATGATTTGTAGGTTACATACTTGCATTGTATCACATTGATAAATCTCTAGGGTAAAGTCGACTTTGCAAAACTGGCGACTTTGCCCTACCTCACACAAACAGAGAAAATAATATGTTGTTTAGAACATATTTTCAGATTTATAATTTTCATTAAATGTACAGAGCAATATTTCAATGAACATCCCAACATTTTGAATATATTTAACAGATGTACTATAATTATTAAAATAAGATAGTGAATGAACTTTTGAAGTGTCTCATTGTTTTTAATGTTATTTGATAAAATATGGAAATGAAACAAAACAAATTAAAAAATGATAACCCATTTACTAAAATGTTTTGTTTTCATTTTTTTATTTGTGTTTGTCATAAATCAACACAGGATCTTATCATCTTGATCTTGATCTTGTCTTGTCTGGATCCTGAAAAAACAAAACAATCAAAATCAGTATGGTAGATTTGAGGTGTGTGAATGTCCTGTGTATTGCAATAATATATTCCACAATTTTTGCCAACCGGCCGTGTGAGAAAAACCTGGGCATTCAATAACCAAATTTCCAACAGTCCAATCTCAACCGACAAAATCACAATATAAACAGTGCCAATCTCAACCGACAAAATCACAAAAACAGTGCCAATCTCAACCGACAGTGGCAAATCTTAACTGACATGACTCTAATTTTGAGGGCAATTGCCCTCGCCCCCACCCCTCCTGGCTACGATGTATTCAAATTCTCTGAGATGGTCCGAACACTGATGCTTATGAACGTTAAAAAACCCGCTTTAGTTGACTGAAGGTCCATATTTCTGTAAAAAGGTCCACTTTGGCCAACCCCCCAACCCCCCCCCCCCCCCACCAATTCTCTCCCCTGGTAATAAAAAAGATCCAACTTATAGAACAAAATTTGCCCATGGCAAAAATCCTAGTTATGTGCCTGGATTTATGACGTAGCATTCCGCAGTTGTGCCGGCTGTGCGATAGCGTTGCCACTGTACGCTGCGGCTGCTACGCTCGTCACAAATGTACCAATGCTCTACCACACCACGCTACACGTTAGCGTCGGGCCAGCGCGTGTAGTGTTGGGCCAGCGCTGTTATCATACTTTTTACGCTTAGTGCAACGCTATCAAGTTGACCAGTGGCCGGTTTGAACATGAGCGTTGAGCGTTCACCGCTCTCTCAAAAAAGCGTTGATTAATTGGAAAACGCTTTGCTGATCAAGCGTTGCTTCGACCTTTTCGTAAGCTGTGTTGCGCATGAGAGCGCAAGCATTGGAACGTAGGTGGAGTATGTTCGCAGCTTTGACTTTTCGAAGGATGTGTCACAGTACGCAAGAGTTTCGAAGAGTTTTGGTTGTTTCGAAACACTATTTTTTCAAGTTTATAGATCAATTTTGCTATTGTTTTCTATAATATCAATGTAAAAAGTGTGGTTTAGTTAGTACCATAAAGTGTATTTTACATCGGAAATATGGTGTTTGCAAAATGAAAAAATAACACCTCGCATTTTGGTGCAGAAATCCTATTTATTATTTTAGATACGACCTGATCAGCGTTTCATATTACAATAGCACTGTTTCATGCAAGAAAATAAGTTTGGTCCACAAATAAACTTGATTTGATTCATTTCATATGGATTTTAGGGACTGGATTGTTTCTAGTGTTTGTTTGTTTTGCAAATTGTTCACCATGTAAAAATTTGCAAAGCTGCCGAATTGTGAGGTTTTTTCGTAATTCGAACGCGAACTTTCGCAGCAAATTTGATGATCATTTGCAACTTTTAATTTAGGGGAAATGCGGAATAAGGTTAGGATTAATGATATCCGATGATTTCTGAAATTTGGTGTAGCCTACTTGCGTTTAGTGGGCCAAGTCGGTCAATGGGCCGAGTCGGTCAATGGGCCCAGTCGGTAATGGGCCCAGTCGGTATGGGCCGGGTTGGTAAAAGGGCCGAGTTGACTCGCATTCATTCGGATCACAACACCGCTTCAGCAAGTGTTCAACACGGGGATAAACAGTCTCCTCTTTCTTCTGAGATCGCTGCAGCAGTTGGGCAAGCTGTAAGGGCAGTTTTCTCTCCATTTAAGAGCTACGTAGATAATAAATTGGATACGGTGAAGGAGGATAACGAGGAGAAGTTCTTAGCTGCTACACAGGAATTAGATCAACTTAAAAGATCGGCAGCAGTGAACTTTAATTGGAAAGGAAATAAAGCTCAATTTGATTTCAATTCCGGTGTTTTGTGTAAGCTGGAGAAAGCTGATTTGGATTTGAAGGAAGGTAAAGCAACTAGAGCGGAGAAATCGTTATCAGAGGCTATTTCTGATATCCGTAAGAGAAACAAACACATCCGTTTGGCAGACAAATCAGAAGCAGGTCAGTTTTTTATAATTCCAAGTGAATTGTGTATATATTGATTCCTTTGTATATAACAATTGTTGTTGCTAGTTCCGATGAGCCGATTATGTAATCGTCTCAGGTTTGGTGTTGTATGAATATTGATTCATTACACATGTTTTGTGTTCTAGAGCCTCCTCGAGGGATATATTTTTCTATTGATGTTAGGTCCTCGATTTAGACGGACTGATTAATCTCTTATAAATACATTTTTGTTTGCTATTTTTTATAATAATAATAGGTTGGTCTGTTGTAGACGAATATTTAAGTGATGACTTGGCTAGCGATCAGGAGGATGTTAAAAGGATGCGAGAAGCTCAGTCCAGAGCTAGTCGCAAACAGAAAGAAAAGAAGAAAAAACGTCCCACGCCCTTGGGTAAACGGCCGAGGGGCAATGTACGTAGTCATTCTAATGACTTTTCTGGTTCAGATGCCGGAACATTTTTTCGTGGCCCTGCCGGACCACCAGCTCAATATTATAACAAGCAATCATTTGGAAACAAGTCCGGTGATATCTGCTTCTCCTGCGGTCGCTACGGGCACTGGAGAAGAGATTGTCAAACAGTTAAACATGACAACAAAGATGGCGGCGCCCATGGTCGGCGTATGTAATTCAGGTAATTTTACACCTGTTATGATTTTTGTTCAGGTCTAGAACAAGTTTTTAGTTCATTACTGAGAACATGTTGATTACTTATAATCGTAATATGAGATATTGGCCGCTTGGCTGGATTAGCGATTGATATAAGATACGGTTCGCGAATATTTAAACATTGTTATCGTAATTAATTGTTACTTGCTTTTGTATTGTAAATTGTAATTGTTATTGCAATTTTGTTGATGTGACTGTTGCATATTGAATACTGATCACTGTTCCTGATTATTTATATGAATGCTAACGTTTACATTTTGCAGATAGCATTGAGCGTAACATTTACCAAGCATCAAGTTCAAGTCAACAGCTGACTGATATGACAATGGATATGGGGTACGATTCAGACTTTTACTCTCGTAATCTGCATGAATATGAAGAGGGTCTTTCAGAGCCAATAGTTAAAGGCAGAGTTCGATCTCATGTTCTTTTTTGGGAGCAGATAGGTGCTCCACCTCTAGTCATTGATGTTATTAGACATGGGTACAAACTCCCCTTGATAGAGACGCCACCTGTTCAAGAATTTAAGAACAATAACTCTGCTATTGTCCATAGTTCTTTTGTTTCAGATGCAGTTTCAGACTTATTATCTAAAGATTTAATACTGCAGTGTGATTATAAACCACATGTGATTAATCCCCTTTCAGTTTCAATACAGTCTTCAGGCAAGAAGAGATTAATTCTTGATCTTAGACTCGTTAACAAATTTCTCTGGAAAGAGAAGACTTCGTTTGAAGATTGGAGAGTTGCTGTTAATTATTTTAAGAAAGGTGATTTTCTTTTTTCCTTTGACCTCAAGTCAGGTTACCACCATTTTGACATTTTTCCAGACCACACAACTTTTCTTGGTTTTAGGTGGGATTCCGGCTCAGGTACCAAATTTTATGCTTTTAAAGTTTTACCATTTGGTTTATCTACTGCCCCATATATTTTCACTCATTGCATCAAGCCTTTAGTACAATATTGGCGGAGATTGGGAATCTTTATTGTAGTGTTTCTCGATGATGGATGGGGTAGAGCTCCTGATAGAGAGTCTTGTTCGCATATTGCGCATCAAGTTAAATCAGATTTGATTAGTGCTGGTTTAGTTGCTAACAAAGAGAAATCTCAATGGCTCCCCACACAGAACCTGGATTGGTTGGGACTGTCTTGGGATGGCAAGATTGGTTCCCTTAAAATCACTCAAAGAAGGATTTTTAATATTCTTGATTGTATTACGAATTTACAAGATTCACTTCCATATGTGTCAGCTAGACAGCTGGCAGCATTTACAGGTAAAATTATCTCGATAGGACCTGTTGTTGGTGCTCTTTCTCAACTTAAGACCAGATTTTTATGTTATGAAATTGTAAAGAGGTTTCATTGGGACAAGAGATATATGCTTCAGAGTGATAGCAATGTTATAGAAGAAATATTCTTCTGGAAAAGAGAATTGATTAGTCGTAATAATCGTCTTTTATTTGATTATTCTATCCCACAGATTATTGTTTACACCGATGCAAGTGCTATTGGTTGTGGTGCTTGGGGAAGTTGTGATCGGCTTGAACTCCAAAGAAACTGGACCGAGACTGAAAGTACCAAAAGCTCCACATGGAGAGAACTTAAGGCTGTAGAGCTAACAGTGCAAGCATTTGCCCCTAAACTGAAGTGTAAGTCAGTTAAATTGTTTTCGGATAACAAAGGTGTTGTCGCGATTATTGGTAAGGGTAGTATGGTAGCAGAATTGCAAACCATGAGTCTAAAGATTTTTGATATTTGCACTAACAATCATATTTCCCTACAAGTGCAGTGGATTCCTAGAGAGGAAAATGCTCGTGCAGATTCTCTGAGTCGAGAAATAGATTTTGACGATTGGGGTGTATCAATTGAGTTTTTTACATTTATTAAAAAATTATGGGGACCTCATACCATTGATCGATTTGCTGATGAGTTGAATTCTAAACTCTCTCGGTTTAATTCCAAGTTCTGGTGTCCTTATACTGAGCATGTAGATGCTTTTTCATGTAGTTGGGCGAACGATAACAACTGGTTAGTTCCACCCATATATCTGATTGGTGATGTTCTGAGGCATTTGTGTTCTAATCAGGCTGATGGTACACTTGTGGTTCCGGAATGGCCATCAGCCCCCTTTTGGCCTCTTCTTTTTTCCAAATTTAGTTCCTTTTCTCCATTTGTTGCTCATGTGATAAAGTTTTCTGATCCATCTTACATCTTTGTGCAAGGTCGAAATAAAAATTATATTTTTGGATCACCTAATTTTAAAAAAAATGTTCTTTGCATTAGGATTAAATGCAAGTGAATCGAATTGATTTGATTCATGTATAGCCGCATGGCTCAGATAGTACAGAGTTGCAGCATTGCACGGTATTAATATTTGGTACACATGGATGTACGGTGCACTTCAGCTGCATAGCTAATAAGAAGTGGTTTATATTGTATATATATTCAGCTGCATAGCATTAGAAGTGGTTTTGTTATAGACATAATATTGCTAGGTATTGATGTTTGTCATTGAATGACAATGGTAAGAAACACTTCAATTAGCTGCATAGCTTTAGAAGTTACATGTTCCTGAAGAAGATGTTTTGTGTTATAAATGACAAATTTGCGATTGCAAGTACGTTTATTACATTTATGTTTTTCAGAACCAGATCAGATAATGATTTCAAAGCTATCTTGGCGGATGTCCTCGAGGCCTCTAAATCAAAGAATACTCTAGACAAGTATAAGCGAGCATTTGAAGGATGGAGGCTTTGGTGCCTGACAAATAAGGTAACTCCGTTTGCTGCTAATGCGGAAGATGTTAGCCGTTACTTGATTCATTTACACCAAGTTGATGCTCCATACTCCAGAATGGAGGCGGCTTTTTATGGTATCAAATGGCACTATGATTGTGTTCCTAGATGCTTTAATCCATGTGACTGTAAATTTATTCATAATGTTCTTCTAGGCTTGAAAAGGATTCATGCCAAACCTATAGTTAAGAAGGATTCTATTACACCGGATATTATTAAAGCATTGGTGTCTAAATTTGGACATTCTAACAGCCTCATTGATTTAAGATTATGTACTATGACCTTACTCGCATATGCTGGTTTTCTGAGGCATAATGAACTGATTAGCATTTGTAGGTGTGACCTAGAGTTATATGCTTCACATGTTAGTGTTTTTATCATGAAGAGTAAAACTGATATATTTAGACAGGGAGCATGGGTTTTAATTGGTGCTACCCACTCCGAGACATGCCCTGTTGGTATGTTAACTACAATCAAGGAAAAAAAGGTTGGCACACTTTGTCTTAATTACGGAAAAAACCCGCCCCTCTCCCCGGAGGCAATGTTGATCCGAGTCATATTATCAGAAGCCATGGTAGGTCCCCCAACATTGATTGATGGGGGATGGGGAAGGATATAAGAAAGGGGGAGACTTTTGCCTTCTATTAAACAGTGCTATGTCCAAGTCTGATCTCAATTGCGAGCACAGGGATATTTGTAATAAGTTGCGTCAAGTGTGCCAACTATTATTTTCCTTGATTGTAGGTACCTGAATGAAGCAGAGTTACACAATGATGCTGATGAGGATTTTCTATTTAGACCTGTTAATTTTTGTAAGTCTTCTAATAAATACAAATTTAGATCTGGTCAGCTTTCCTATACTAGATGCCTGGAGTTGCTGAAACAGGCCCTCTTTTCAGTAGGTTTGGACCCAAAGAAGTTTGGAATGCATAGTTTACGCAGTGGTGGTGCATCGGCAGCAGCAAATTTTGGTGTACCCGATAGGCTTTTCAAAAAGCATGGCAGATGGAGGTCTGAAACTGCCAAAGATGGGTATATTCAAGATAGCATGAAAGACAGATTGTCTGTTTCTCTTAATCTAGGACTGTAAGTTTTACTTGTGCTTATATCAATATAATATTTATAACGTTTTGTGAATGAAATGGAGGTAATGATATAGAATAAATCTTCATTTAATGATTGCATAATATCTGATATATTAACGTCTTGTTCTCAATTTTCCCGTTTTTTAATACCTGATCGAGATTAGGACATTGGTGCATTCTGTCCTGCCATCGAAGCTCGGGTGATTCTCTATATACTTGTGTGTAATATATGTTTCTTTTGCAGAATGGGGAGTCTCGCGGTAGTGAAAATGCTTTATACTCGGTTGAGACTCGTCGAATTAGAGTGTAAAAAAATGTCAAATAACAAAAGTCCGGGGTGTGATGGACTTAATGCAGAATTTTACAAAGTTCATTGGCAATTGGTCGGTACATTGATCGTAGACTCGTTCTACGAGGCATACGAACATGGAGAGCTTTCTTCATCCCACAAGCGTGGGATTATTACTTTATTACATAAAGGTAAATTACTACCAAGAAACAAATTGAACAATTGGAGGCCAATAACACTTTTAAATATATAGATTACAAAATTGCGGCAAAAGCACTTGCATCGAGAATAAGTGAAGTACTTCCGACGATCATTGATACCGATCAAAACGGTTTCCTTGAAAAGCGGGGTGCAAACTTAAACATACGTTTAATTGAAGATGTTTTGAGATACACCGAAACAAATAATATTAAGGGGGCTATGATCTGTATTGATTTAAAAAAAAGCTTTCGATACGATTAAAAGGGACTTCATATTGTATTCCCTTAAACTATTTAACTTTGGTGAAAAAATAATAAATTGGATTAAGACTATATATTTAATAACACTGTCAGTTGTGTATTACATAATGGACATATGTCTTCTTTTTTTGCACAGATGAATGGTCTAAGACAAGGTTGCAATTTGTCCCCATTATTATATGTCGTGGCAGCCGAGGTAATGGCAAACCAAATCAGACAGTCAAAATATATACATGGCATAAAATTGCCCTTCCTTGAATACGACAAAAATGAAGTAAAAATTACGCAATTTGCGGACGACACAACTATATTTGTTAAAGATGAGGAATCAATAAAAAACGTGCTAAAAACATTCGAACTATTTTCACAAATTTCAGGCTTATATCTATATACTAATTTTCGGAACATGGCTTTATTAGATAGATCAATATAATTTTACACTCGCGTCCCTCTTCAACTGAAAAAGCGTGGTAATTGCGCCTCTAATACACGAGCTAATTAGATAGTTCAATGCCCGTTTTTTCCCGTTCTCAGACATGCGCAGAAAGGATCACATGTGAAAATCCGAAATGTTGAATTTATTTTACTCGGGTAGTTACTGTTCGGACACAAATTGTGGTTTTCGGAATGTGTGATGACATATGGTCTTCACCCAAAATATTTTCTTCAGGGATATAGCTACATTTCTGTATATGCGGCTGTTTGTTATTCTTAAAGATCGCATAGTAACGAGCATTTATACGTCCGACAAATAAAAATATTTCACGACATTTTCTAAATGTAAACACAAACTCTTACACAGATCTTAAAGTGACACTTTCACATTAGTAACATAGATGAATGCGACGTTTGCTAACGATAAAGAAACTGGCAGTACCATGTCAACCGTTTCTATGTTGTGCTGCGCGACCGCGTTTAACATGGCGCACGCGGTTCGGCGCACACGTAATGACGCAGACAAAAAGTGTACGCGTTTGTGGCGCAAACCGTGCACATTGTAACGGAGCAGAGTGAAAGCAGGCAGTCCGTACACTCTTAGAAAAATGATGCTTCAGGCTTCAGGGGTTCTTGGCTGTCCCGTATGGAACCCTTTATATCACCTTAATAAAAGGTTCCAAAAAGAACCATTTTAAGGTTCAAAATAGGCAAAATATGGGCAAACATTGGTCTTTCGAACCTCTAAAGGTTCTCTTCTTTACAGAACCTTTTGGTGCCTTTAAAATCAAAGAACCTTTAAACCATTATACGGGACAGCCAAGAACCCCTCTGAAGCACCCTTTTTCTAATAGTGTACCCTAAACATGCTAAAGCCACCTCCTCCTCTCCGCACTTCCTTTACTTGATAATCTGGATATAAGGGCACATGGGGCATCTGGATAAACGGAACGTGTGGTACATTATCATGATTATTATAGAGTGTCTGGATTATTCAGGGCATCCGTGGTATCTGGACGGGGTTCACTATAAAACGAGTCTCAAATTACCTGTACTATGCGCAGGTGGGACCTGTGATAACTGAATTTTAAGGGTGTACACTCAGGTAGTATCTCGGGAGGCTTTATAGAACACAGCAAACATGATAAAGGGACTACATACTATACGTTAAGGCCCCACATGCCTATTGGAGGAATAATGTATTTAATGTAAATAGACCAAACAAAACCTGGATGGCACACATTGTGCTCAAGTACAAGCGTGGAATGGTACAAGTGATCTTGATGATAGACTCCGCCGACCATAAAACTAAACGACCGACTATAAAACTATAACGCTCAGAACGTAGGCCTACGCAGCTCCTTTGTTTATACTGAATTACCTGGATACAGTATGTGCATATGGGCAGTGGCGACACTTGCGCCAGCACCATATGTTAAAGGCATATTATGTGATCTTTTCCAGAGAGCGCCCTCTATTCGTGATTTTTTTTAGAAAGTAGATTTTCTTGCAGATTTACATTTCTGATCATAAATCGTACATATATTCCAAGTTACAGAGCGATACGATTCCTAATTACCTCAAAATCATAGTTTTAGAATGAATTTAGACTAGAATAAAATAAGTTGTCGGATATCCGACAGTTTATTTTCACTCTAAAACCATGATTTTGAAGTAATTAAGAATCGTATCGCCCTGTAACTTGGAATGTATGTACGATTTATGATCAGAAATGTAAATCTGCAAGAAAATCTGCTTTCAATTTTTTTTCGATGTTGAGGGCGTTCCATGGAAAGATCACATATAGGAAAACGGGGTGGCAGGGCAATAAAAGAATCGGGGGAGACATTTAAAAGCTAATTTTAAGAAACTTTCAATTTTGACATTAAAATTCAACTTTTTATTATTTGGGGTACAAAATAGGTAGAGACATGCGCTGACGACAGGAGTATAACTAGGGGTATTAAGAACACGTTGATGGAGTAGGCCTACTCGGATTAAGATATTGGGTATCTGTATTATTTAAGAGCACATTGGGCCTAGGCTCATGGTGTATTAAGGGCACCATGTTACTTACATTATATCAAGGGCACCTTAGTACCTGAATTATTTAAGGACATACTCTTGATTGATTAAACATTTATAACGCTTTGATATTACTGACCTCTGCCTATTGTGATATGACTTTTACTGTCCGCTATCTAAAATTCGGCACCCGCGTTTAATTTACTTGACTATGATAAAGTAAGGGCACCTGGGTATCTCGAGATAACGGCACACTGCAGTGGGCCTACCTTGATTATGTGGTATCCAGTGCATTAGTAAGGGCACATGGGGTAACAGGATTAGGGGGTAGGCTTAGGCCTATGGGGTCCCTGGATATCATGGGACAACGGGTACCTGCATTTCAGGTCTCATGGGAGGCCTACATAGGTATCTGGAAACACAAACGTAGGCCTACCTATAGATTAAGGCAATGTATAACCTGGATTATCAAAAGCACCTGCGATATTCGGATTATTTAGGGCCCCGTCTGGATTATGTATGTATAGGACATGTTCTTGATATTATTGTATGAAATTGTCTTACGCTTTGTTTACTTACTCCCCGTGAAATCTTCTAGCGGGTCCAGCGCGAAGCGCTGGTGCCCGCTAGTATTAATAAATTAAAGAGCGACGCTGTCTGGATTGGTGCTTGCAGAGAATCAACGAAAGAAATTGGGGGGGATTAATTGGAAATGTGTACCAAATAATAATGTAAAAATTCTAGGGGTAGTAGTAAACCCATGTACTATCTGGAGTTATCTGTAAATTGGGAGTCAAAGATGGATTTGATAGAACGATCTATCAGAGCTTGGACCATGAGAAACCTTACAATGGTCGGCAAGGTACTGGTAGTAAAAAGCCTTTTAGCATCAAAGCTATCATTTATCGGTTCAATAATTGACTTACCCTCTGAATTTGTAAATCGTTTAAATAGGATGTTTTTAAAATTTGTGTGGGGTGGATCAGAAAAAGTTAAACGTACAGCATTAATAAATGAATATGAAAAAGGTGGGCTGAAAATGCTCAACTTACCACATTTTTTGGATTCGCTTAAGTTGACATGGATCAAAAAGCTCGCAGAATTAGAAATCAGCACGTGGAAAAATATTCCTATTTCTTTATTGAAAAATACATGCTTAGACCTAAATATCTTCAAATGCAATTGTAGTTTTGAAACTATGAATAAAGCCGTAAAAGATATTTTAAAAGAAATACCATCCTTTTACCACAACCTAATCAAAGTTTGGTTTAAAATCAAAAATACTGAAACTATAAACGAAATAGAAAACTGGGATAATCAAGTAATATGGAATAATGATTGTATAACGAGCAAAGGTAATACATTGTACTTAAAGGGATGGATAAAAATAGGTTTTGTTTATGTGTCAGACTTATTCAAAGACGATGGGGAAATGTATACATTTGATGAAATATAGGACAGATTTGTTCATCCAGCAAATGCTTGTATACAATACATAGCTGTAAAACAAGCAATACCTACTTTGTGGAAGAATGAAAGAACAGGTACTACAATTCCGGAAATAACTGTTGAACCACTTTGAGGACTTCGTTGAAATCAACCCCCCAGTCCCCCCATTCAATGTTGTTCGGAACCGTTTCATCACCACGGTCGTTGGGACCCTCAACATTGATTGGTGGGGCGGGGGAGGGATATCACTTAGTAGATAGCTCAAGCTCCCCACACAAGTTTGTTGCAAAATCAGCGCTTGAAAATAGTCCCTTAAAGTGGGATATTAGCAAAGAAATGGACTATGTGGTCCAACACCAATTTTCCTGAATTGTCTGAATGAAATCCAAAAAAAATCATCTGATTTTACATTTTTAGCCACAACTTTTTTATTTGTAAGTCTTTTTTGATCAAATTTTCAGTAAATAGAGATGCTATGAATCTCCTGATATATCATAATCAAGAGGTGTCTACAGTACTGACTTAGGGACTGGTCGTATTAAATACCTAAACCTGCATATTTGCTCCTATTATTCAAGGAAGCCTGACTTATTTATTTTAAAAAAAGCATCTGATACCTCGATAAACACGAGAACATTATAAAATATGATTTAAATACAACTTTGACGGTTCGTGCGTGGCGCTCGACCCAATCCCATGCGTATCCCTTGGTTACAGCTTGCGCTACGCGTTTGCATAAACTTCGAGCATAGCACTCGACTTTGTTACCAAGAAATAACATGAACAATGAGATGGTAACTAACATTGCCATGATTGCGGTTCATTACATATCAATACAGTCAAGATATGAATAGGTTCAGTCATTACATTCATTGTTCGTGTACAGATCATGATTAACAATCTATACGTCTCGCGCGCAGCGCTTCGTGCACATCGATTGGCACGCCTCGCGCATATCTCTCCAAGCGGCTTGGACATAGCGCACGACATTGCTCGCGTAGCATACCGCGACAATCCTGTATTACAGATTTATTACATTTATAACACTATAATAACAAGGCCAAAGCTAAATAAAGAGAATTATATTAAATAGCATCGTCCACAGTGGTATAAACATTACATTGTAGGTAATTCGCCGAACCCTGTCTTTGGCATTCTAATGACGCGGTGATGGACAACCATTACACGGTTGACCGTATTGAATTGCACGCGTGTACACGATTGTCCGTCTAAATTAAATAGATAATAGGAGTTAGTTCTATTATTTATCGGGGACAATCGACCGATGTGCATGCTTTTCAATGGATGGACAAACGCAACGGTTGACCATACTCTGATACGAGGGCATGGTTCTGAATAAAAAGACGCTATAAGGCGTTACTATGAAAGGTGTATTGTGAATCAGTGCTAATTTCTAAAGCCGAAGATAATATGACACTTGATTTGGCTTGGTATTGCATAGATGGGCGATTAGCTCAATTGGTTAGCGCGTTGACCTATTCCTATGCAGAGACACGGGTTCAAATCCTCATGGCGGGAGCCATTGGTGTTTTTAATAATGTATTAATATAACATTTTCGTTATTCGCGTGGCTCATTAACTGGTTTATTTTATTCATCTGTTTGTCACATATTGTTTTTGTTTTTCCTCTCTTTTGGTTTTTTGTTCTTCTTTATTTTTGAACTTTTTTCGGTGGTTGTTGTTTGTCCTTCTTTCTCTCTGTCTACCACATGTAAAATGACCAGTCCGTCACAATGCATTTCGTACTTTTAATGCATTTATTAAACACGGAAGATAAATTATAACCGTCAAGTTAAGTAAATGCAAAGAAAATACAATCATTCCATGACTTCAATGGCAAATACAACGGTGCAATAATTGACACAATAGTTATTACTTCATAGCGTCTATAATGCGGTTGTGACCGGTCCCTTATCAAAAAAGAAACGCATTGCGATAACGAAAAGGATTTTAATAGATTGTTGCATAATAAACTACTGTCATATAATTAGTTTAAATAATGAATTTCACCCGTTGCACCCTATGTAAGACTACATGTAACACTCGCGCATTCCATATACATGGGCCATAATCACGCATGAAATGACCAGTCCCTAACAATGTACATGTCGTATTTACTTTATATTTACCATATACAATAAGTATATACATATCTTGCCACTCTCCAAATTAGAAGATTATGCAATGTAAAGAAGACGAGTTATTCCCTATAGACAGTTGTCATATTGAGTGATTTACCATACAAACGGGCCATAATCACGCATAAAATGACCAGTCCCTAACAATGTAAATGTCGAATTTACTTTATCTTTACCGTATATAACAATTATATACATATCTTGCCACTCTCCAAATTAGAAGATTATGCAATGTATAGAAGACGAGTTATTCCCTATAGACAGTTGTCATATTGAGTGATTTACCATACAAACGGGCCATAATCACGCATAAAATGACCAGTCCCTAACAATGTAAATGTCGTATTTACTTTATCTTTACCGTATATAACAATTATATACATATCTTGTCACTCTCCAAATTAGAAGAATATGCAATGTATAGAACACGAGTTATTTCCTATAGACAGTTGTCATATTGAGCATTTACCAATAGCCTCAGACAATTCCGTAAATAACTGTTGAACCACTTTGAGGACTTCGTTGAAATCAACCCCCCAGTCCCCCCATTCAATGTTGTTCGGAACCGTTTCATCACCACGGTCGTTGGGACCCTCAACATTGATTGGTGGGGGCGGGGGAGGGATATCACTTAGTAGATACAGGAGCACCCAACGAGGTTTCCTGGCAAATACCTGCTCCTCTGATGTTTCGAATCTGGCTGGTTCTTTTTTCTTAAAAAATGAATTCCTGTCTGGCAAACGATTTTTAAGTCATCCAGACAATCTAGCTGGCAAAATTGGCATCAATTTGAGAGGTAATGATATCAAATTTGTGTTTTATGGATTTTATGGATTATATATTTAATGTTTAGAACAGAAAATTCGATGAATTTAGCTGAAATATAAATTTATAAATAAATTATCCTAGCTGGTTGATATGTCTAAACACTCGTTCCCCTAGCTTTCAAAATTCTTCACGGAATTTGGCTTCTGGCTGCCAAAGGAGTATTTTGACCGGCCCTAGCTGGGAAATGTAGTTAATACCGCGCATTCTAGCTAGCTCTGAGGAGCAGCTAATGTTAGGCTATGTATTACTACATCCTGAACTTCTCGTCGGGTGCCCCTGTAGATAGCTCAAGCTCCCCACACAAGTTTGTTGCAAAATCAGCGCTTGAAAATAGTCCCTTAAAGTGGGATATTAGCAAAGAAATGGACTATGTGGTCCAACACCAATTTTCCTGAATTGTAGATCGGATGGTATAACGTTCAAGTATAATAATGGTAACACTTCATTAGAACTTTGTACAACAAAAATATATCGAAATGCAATGATAGATAAAATAAATACAAAACCAATTTGCAAATTGTGAAAAGAAATTCGAGTATAACAATTTTGATTGGAGCGAAATTTGGGGCAAACATATTAAGCAAATTAAGGAACCACGACTCATGACATTAAACTGGAAAATAATTAGTAACATCTACCCGACGAAGATATTTCTCCACAAAATAGGTAAAGAGCATGATACATGTGACGTGTGTAATGAAATAGATTATATTGAACATTTCTTTTATTATTGTAAGAAAATAAAGTCTATGGACTGAAGTCAACAATATTTTATCGCAACAACACAATAGTTTAATTAAAGTATCAGTTACAGATGTATTATTTGGTTATAATAAAGAAGATGAAGACATAAACAATTCTATAAATAAAATAATAAGTGTTGGTAAATTAGTTATCAGCAAGTTCCGTTACGGGAACCACCCACATTTAATCAGCTTATTATTGTTTGAGCTGCAAATCAGAGATTTATAAAACGATGTTAAAAATGAAACTGTCTATTGTTTGTTTGTCTATGTATACCGGCATACCAAAGATATTTGTATGAATGGGGTTCAAATTAAACATTATAAACATGATTTGATGTAAAACTTATAATAAAATTAAATATGAGTTTATATACAAATAACTGGATACATGATGTATATAATGTAATGTTGAAAATTATGTAAACATGCCGTTACGTAATGATATCGAATGTAAACACGAAAAGCACATGAAAATGTGTTATTGAAATGTGAACATGAATGTAAACAAGCCGAAAAGCATATGAAAATGTGTAAACGTGCTGAAAAGCATGAAAATGTGTAAACATGCTGAAAAGCATATGAAAATGTGTTAAACATGACATGCAATGTAAACATGCTGAAAAGCATATACAAATGTGTAAACATGCCGAAAAGCATATAAAAATATAAAAATGCTGAAACGAAAATGTAATGATATTCAATGTAAATATGAAAAGCACATGAAAATGTGTTGTGTTATATGTAATTGAAATGTGTAAACATGCTGAAAAGCATATGAAAATGTACTAGTATATGAAAATGTGCTATACATGATATGAAATGTAAACATGCTGAAAAGCATATGAAAATGTGCTATACATGATATGAAATGTAAACATGCTGAAAAGCATATGAAAATGTACTAGTATATGAAAATGTGCTATACATGATATGAAATGTAAACATGCTGAAAAGCATATGAAAATGTGCTATACATGATATGAAATGTAAACATGCTGAAAAGCATATGAAAATGTACTAGTATATGAAAATGTGCTATACATAAAATGTGAAAATTATGAATGAAAAGCATAATTATAAAAATATAAAAATTCTGAAAAGTACATGAAAATGTGCTAAACATGTATATGATATGCAATGTAAACATGATGAAAATCATATGAAAAATGTGTTATACATGTATCGATAATGCAATGTAAACATGATGAAACTATGTGAAATGTGAAAATTATGATAGAAACAAACAATAAAAGATTTTTAAAAAAATTAAAAAAATTAATATCTGAAAATGTGTTTTGTGGGTTGACTTGAAAAAGCTTGTATCATAATGCACACGGTGTCTAATTAAATCAAGTTAACCCCCCCCCCCCCCCCCCCTCTGCTCAATTTTTTCTATCTACAGCGGCAGAAAGACCTTAGCTGTAATGCCAAACTTTAACAACAACCATAATACAAATTTACCCCATTTTGTCCAAAGTGGGGATTTGTGGCCCAAAAGTATCGCTGCTCAGCAGGAGAGTAAGAAAACCTGCATGTATCCCACGAATTTAGAACTGACTAAACTATATAGACATGAATCTCACTCTGAGGTTAGACACATGTCGTACACTATGGCTTTTTTTTTTGCAGACGACGATTAAAGCGTGATTCTAACTTTATCGTCCCGCGAGATATCATTGTCGGAATCATCGTCATCGCTTGCCCGTGAGCGTGAATACGACGATTCCCATGAGCGTGACTGAATACAGGGATTCCCGTTCAGTGTTATATTATTCTTGTAATCCCTGTACACCGTATTGTATTTGTGATGCTGTAATGTGCAGACAATGACTTTTCTTGTTGTTAAAGGTGATTCTGAAACAAGAATTTCTCTCTTCAAATTGTGTTTATACTACAACAAGAAATTGCCAATGGTTTATTATCTTCTTCCCCAAAAAATAGTCATAAACACAGAAAAACATTTAAATTTGACAAACATTTAAACATATTCAGACAATTTCTGGAAAATGTCAAAAATGTATGTTAATCTTTAGAAATAGACTGTGTTTGTGTTTGCTAGCCTATGAGTCTATAGCTCTGCTGCAAAGCCTAACATTTTGCCTGCCTATAGTTGTTCTCATTTTTATCTTATGAATCCAAGTTCTAGAAACACTAGCTATGTAGATCAACTCTCTACTAACTGTCTCTATGCAATCACTCTACAGACAATGTGCACTGTCAATTTTGCCATACCGGTGTGGGCTGGAGTGTCCGTCTCGAGTATCACGCCACCTGGCAAACTCTCCTTGTGTCACTGTAACATGCTATATTAGCGATATGAGCAGTTTGCCTCTGGTCTGGTCACTGGGGTCGGCAGTGACCGTATGTAAGCAAATTCAGTACGAGTGGATGTGATTGGTTGAGACTGTATATATCAAGGGTCTATGATTATATCAGTGTATGGCTGATGAAGGGATTGAAGAGGGGCTCTGTAGCAGAGCTTTCAAGAATTAGGTCAGACACCGAATGGGATACTCAGTGTTGAAAACTCTAGAAACATTGAAGTCTCTCTAGGTATTGAGACTTCAATGCAAAATGTTGACATTCCTTGATTGGCCACACATAGGCTTTGTAATACAATATGATGCCATGAAATATAATTGATTGTATGAAACAGCTTTATTTTTTCAAAGGTAGTACCAGTAACTTTGATTAGTTATTTACAGCGAGTTACAATTAAATTAGCCAATGAGAGGCATGGTTAGAAAATCTTGCAAGTGCGCCCCGAAAAAGTAATGTCTATTTTAATTGGCTATATTTATCATATTGTATCTTGTTTTCAACCAATCAGAGATTTTAATTTTCTAAGAAAGGTGTTTTAAAAAAATAATTATACTCTGGGAATGACATGTAATCTGATTGGTTTCTGGTTTCTGACGATGGCTACATGTAGCCAAGCTACTTTCTGATCTCCTTTCAGCCATCATTTCTGTTTGATCAAGATGCGCCAAGATAATTGAATGTCTCTACCTGTTGTACTTGATCACCATTAAGACATACATACTGTAGGTCGTTTGTAACCCAGATATTCACTTTCCATTTCGTTTCAAATTTCAGAAATGGAAGCTGATGATTGGTGCAAAGCATTGGCCCTCGAGCTGTGCCCAGAGCATTGTGGGATAGCGACGGGTGAACCAGACATCTTAATGGCCGGATTACACATGGAACAAAGCGGTAAGCATGTGGATCCCACCGTGCATATTTGCAATACGAATGACAATGCTATGTAAAATAGGGTTTTTAACCCTATTTCCCAAGCATTGTTGGTAAAAAACAGTCGGATTCGGGTGGAAAAATTGTTGTAAAAGGAAATAAAATCCCAAAATATTTGTAAAAAAGTAATTTCAAAGCTTAAAATGTGCTCTTTCAAATCATACCAATAACTCAGATTTGACTCAGGCCGTCAACATGTCCATTTAAATGTGACGGGTCACATATGGATAATAATGTTTGAGTGTCGCACAAATGTGGCCCATTTTGCCGTCATTCCGTGTGCTACCTATATTAACTTTATAGTTTACGTTTGAATCTTATCGTTGATTTCATATATTCTATTAACCCACTTGCTTTTACAATGGAAGGGCCCCCTCCCCAATGCTTAAAAAAGGGGGGGGGGGCTTTGTTGCAATCCCAGGGGGGGGGGGGGGTTGTGCTTTTTGTACCATTTTGGATTAAAATATGATTCTTTTGACATGTGGCCTCTGGTCAACTTCAGAATGAGATGTTCCACCTTGTTACGCATGAGAATTCTCTTGATTGGCGACATTACATCAATTGAACTTACCCTTTCCCAGGCTCCATCAAAGGGGCAGCCCTCATTTTTCTGTCATTGTCAATGTACAAGGAAACATTGGGGTCATTACGTCAATTGAACTTACCCATTCCCTAGGCCTGGCTGCATCAAATGGGCAGCCCTCATTTTTCTGTCATTCTCAATGTACAGGCGAACATTGGGGTTATTACGTCAATTGACCTTAGGGAGCGATCATTTAATATGGTAGGGGGGGAGGATGGGCAATTTAAGGGGGGAATCCGAATTTTTTTATCCATTCTTGAGGGGAGAATCTGAACTTTATTTCAACCATTAGGGGGGGGAATCCGAATTAATTTTCACTTGCATTTTAAAAAAAAAAAAAATGAGAATCTTTTGCAAATATTCACACCTAAAATATTTTTAAAAATAACATATAAAGACATATTTACGCATCAACAAACAAGAAACTTTTTATTATGTATTTTTCAGAGGGTTTTCTCAGTTTCCTCTGAAACCTGTATTCTGTACATGCAAAGCACAAAATATAGCTACAAGAATCAGGTTTAATATATTCAGTAGACCAATTACTACTACTAGTATACATGTACTGTTAATTTATGTACCATACACAAAATGTTGAGTATTCTTTAACAGACGGTTGAACTCACTTTTCCAACATTCACACATGAATATCACAAACACTGCTAATAACAGCATCAAACAAATACCACAAATTATGTCTATGAAAAATGCATTTACAAGATTCTGAAATGGTTGTTGAAAATATACATGATTTGTTTACAAAGGAAATAATTATTATGTATTTTATACAAAGATGCATTTGGCGCAATTTTGTAACATATTTGTCCCTTCTGAAATCCCACATTTTGCAAACTGTTACACCTGTTTAATAGTAGATGATATATGTCTTTGTTTTTTCAATTCAATTCAATATTTATTTTTTCAATTCCATATTTATTTTCCATCATATCAACAGGGACAAAATACAATGACAATTTAACAAGTAATATGATGGAGGAGGAACAACTAAAAGCAAAAGCCTGATGTTGTTGCACCCCCTTAAACAAAGCTTACACTCTATTACAGAAGAATAGACAAATTACAATAACACAATTATAAGTTTAACATAACATAAGTTTAACATAACAGAAAAACAAACAAAAATAGACAGACGGAAAGGTAACAAGCAATGGATATACGTGATATCCCACGTGGAAGCAGCAACATGATATTTGTTTTGTTTTTGTGTTTTTTTATTTAAATTAATTAACATAATATTGGTTTTTGGTTTGTATAAAGTATGTTACAGTATTGTACACAATTTTATAATAACTATTTCATTACAGAGAACATGTCCAATCGTTTAGAAAAAAACCAACAGATTGTGAAATATGTGTCTAGTTGTTATAGCCATGTCAAGTTTGCAGATGAGAAAGTATATGGTATGATACTGTAAATAAAATAATAAAAGTATGCTTTTGTCTTGTACTCAGTGTGTGGAAGTATTTAAATACATAAAAGTTACGTATTAAGATAACACGCCCAATATTACCAATGGATGATGTTATCTTTTTAACACAATGTACAGCCTGTTGAGAATGTTCATAGAGCCTATACATAAAGGCGCTGTCACTAAAAATACATGAATAAAACCTTTATTGTGAAAATAGTTCCCTAAAAAGTCAAGGGGGGAACCCAAATTATTTTCTACATTATTAGGGGGGAACCCAAAAATTTTGACAGAAAATAGTGGGGGAATCCCAAAAAAAGGGATACAAAAATGGAAAATGCCCATGCCATATTAAGTGATCGCTCCCTTACCCATTCCCTGGCTCCATCAAATGGGCAGCCCTCATTTTTCTGTCATTGTCAATATACAGGGAACATTGGGTCATTACATCAATTGAACTTGCCCATTCCGAGGCTCCATCAAAGGGGTAGCCCTCATTTGTCTGCCAATGTCAATGTGCAGTTTTGCTTTATGTTGAAAAATGTGTTCATTTTTCCAGATGTTCACGAAGAAATTGTGAAAAAGGAAAGCATCCGACCAACCGCAATTCACAACCCATATTTATCAAATTTGAAATTTATAAATAATTATTTTTTCAAATTTTATTGTTGAAAACTGGGAATTTTCAACATTTTCCAGGAAATTTTGAGGAAAAAAAGAAGTAAAAAGGGTATCCAATCAACCCAACCTGAGAGGCTCGGTCGATTGAATACAGGTGAGTTCATTTTAATATGAGTTGCCTAAAAATACCTTGTTTTATTCACACAGAACGTTTTCACGTGAACCTGTTACCGTGTTCCCAGCTTTCCATGTCTGGCGAATGCACCTTACAAGTAACAGAGGAGCACATTTATCTATGGGATATCTTCAATCCACGCCTCAAGTTGGTCACATGGCCGCTGCACGCCCTCAGGAGGTACGGCAGAGATAGCACAAGGTTTACGTTTGAATCGGGAAGGTAAGAAGGAATTACCGTTAATCCTAACTCCCATGATGCATTGTCCTCTTGTCCCTCTATCAGTCTGCACATTGATCAGCCTCGCTGAGACTGTGTAAATAGTGAAGACTGGAAGGATTCAGACTAGACTGAGTCCTCTTGTCCCTCTATCAGTCTGCACATTGACCAGCCTCGCTGAGACTGTGTGTAAATAGTGAAGACTGGAAGGATTCAGTCTAGACTGGGTCCTCTTGTCCCTCTATCAGTCTTCACATTGATCAGCCTCGCTGAGACTGTGTGTAAATAGTGAAGACTGGAAGGATTCAGACTAGACTGAGTCCTTTTGTCCCTCTATCAGTCTGCACATTGATTAGCCTCGCTGAGACTGTGTGTAAATAGTGAAGACTGGAAGGATTCAGACTAGAGTGGGTCCTCTTGTCCCTCTATCAGTCTGCACATTGATCAGCCTCGCTGAGACTGTGTAAATAGTGAAGACTGGAAGGATTCAGACTAGACTGGGTCCTCTTGTCCCTCTATCAGTCTGCACATTGACCAGCCTCGCTGAGACTGTGTGTAAATAGTGAAGACTGGAAGGATTCAGCCTGACTGGGTCCTCTTGTCCCTCTATCAGTCTGCACATTTATCAGCCTCGCTGAGACTGTGTGTAAATAGTGAAGACTGGGCGGATTCAGACTAGACTGAGTCCTCTTGTCCCTCTATCAGTCTGCACATTGATCAGCCTCGCTGAGACTGTGTGTAAATAGTGAAGACTGGAAGGATTCAGACTAGACTGGGTCCTCTTGTCCCTCTATCAGTCTGCACATTGACCAGCCTCGCTGAGACTGTGTGTAAATAGTGAAGACTGGAAGGATTCAGCCTGACTGGGTCCTCTTGTCCCTCTATCAGTCTGCACATTTATCAGCCTCGCTGAGACTGTGTGTAAATAGTGAAGACTGGGCGGATTCAGACTAGACTGAGTCCTCTTGTCCCTCTATCAGTCTGCACATTGATCAGCCTCGCTGAGACTGTGTAAATAGTGAAGACTGGAAGGATTCAGACTAGACTGGGTCCTCTTGTCCCTCTATCAGTCTGCACATTGACCAGCCTCGCTGAGCACTTATCAAACTGCGTTATACATTTCATGGACATAAATTATGCTAATGAGCTAATTCGTGAAAGGCGCCGCTCATTAAATGACGTCACTCGCAATCATCGGGGTTTTCCCGATGTTAGCGGAAAATTCACTAGTAAATTGACTTCGTACATTGAACGGCTGCGCAGAATATTTTGCTAGCCACTGATTGCCCTCGTGTCAGTTTTTCTGTATTGGCGCGAATTGATATATCAACATACGTTTTACCGGATCAAAATTGGTCAAGCCAGTCGAGAGTTGCAGAATTTTCAAAATCTTTTTCCGATATTTTCGGAACGCCAAATTTGTAAGTTTGAAATTCTAGGTCGAGTAAAATGATGTGCTTATTTGTTGTCTGTGAGCTTTTGTGAATTTTTTCCCGAATTGGAGTATTTTTTTATTGAAAATAGACAGTTCAAATTAGACGTTGGTTCCAAATTCAACAGACAGCACATGTATTTAGGCACACAGCAACAACAATATTCAGGCAACATTTGAGAAAAACGATGCTCGGCTATGCATGGGAAGTGTACGGGCGTGTAGCGGGGATGAACATGACAAACCAAAACAGTCAAGCAAATACAACCTCCGTGGCGCAATTGGTTAGCGCGTTCGGCTGTTAACCGAAAGGTTGGTGGTTCGAGTCCACCCGGGACCGTTGTTTCATTTTGCATTTAATGCAGATCTACAAATCACAGTAAAAATCTAATATTGACAAATTAACAGACCACTTACACAAAAATCGCATCTGCGCATGCTTCTGTCGCGATCAAAATCCAACACACAAGCAATGGGCGAGTTTTATAAGTGCTGAGACTGTGTGTAAATAGTGAAGACTGGAAGGATTCAGACTAGACTGGGTCCTCTTGTCCCTCTATCAGTCTTCACATTGATCAGCCTCGCTGAGACTGTGTGTAAATATTGAAGACTGAAAGGATTCAGACTAGACTGAGTCCTCTTGTCCCTCTATCAGTCTGCACATTGATCAGCCTCGCTGAGGCTGTGTGTAAATAGTGAAGACCAGAAGAATTTAGACTAAACTGGGTCCTCTTGTCCCTCTATCAGTCTTCACATTGAGCACCATCGCTGAGGCTGTGTGTAAACAGTGAAGACCGGAAGAATTTAGACTAAACTGGGTCCTCTTGTCCCTCTATCAGTCTTCACATTGAGCACCCTCGCTGAGGCTGTGTGTAAATAGTGAAGACCAGAAGAATTTAGACTAAACTGGGTCCTCTTGTCCCTCTATCAGTCATTACATTGAGCACCATCGCTGAGGCTGTGTGTAAACAGTGAAGACCGGAAGAATTTAGACTAAACTGGGTCCTCTTGTCCCTCTATCAGTCTTCACATTGAGCACCCTCGCTGAGGCTGTGTGTAAACAGTGAAGACCGGAAGAATTTAGACTAAACTGGGTCCTCTTGGCCCTCTATCAGTCTTCACATTGAGCACCCTCGCTGAGGCTGTGTGTAAATAGTGAAGACCAGAAGAATTTAGACTAAACTGGGTCCTCTTGTCCCTCTATCAGTCTTCACATTGAGCACCATCGCTGAGGCTGTGTGTAAACAGTGAAGACCGGAAGAATTTAGACTAAACTGGGTCCTCTTGTCCCTCTATCAGTCTTCACATTGAGCACCCTCGCTGAGGCTGTGTGTAAATAGTGAAGACCAGAAGAATTTAGACTAAACTGGGTCCTCTTGTCCCTCTATCAGTCATTACATTGAGCACCATCGCTGAGGCTGTGTGTAAACAGTGAAGACCGGAAGAATTTAGACTAAACTGGGTCCTCTTGGCCCTCTATCAGTCTTCACATTGAGCACCCTCGCTGAGGCTGTGTGTAAACAGTGAAGACCGGAAGAATTTAGACTAAACTGGGTCCTCTTGGCCCTCTATCAGTCTTCACATTGAGCACCCTCGCTGAGGCTGTGTGTAAATAGTGAAGACCAGAAGAATTTAGACTAAACTGGGTCCTCTTGTCCCTCTATCAGTCTTCACATTGAGCACCCTCGCTGAGGCTGTGTGTAAACAGTGAAGACCGGAAGAATTTAGACTAAACTGGGTCCTCTTGTCCCTCTATCAGTCTTCACATTGAGCACCCTCGCTGAGGCTGTGTGTAAACAGTGAAGACCGGAAGAATTTAGACTAAACTGGGTCCTCTTGTCCCTCTATCAGTCTTCACATTGAGCACCCTCGCTGAGGCTGTGTGTAAACAGTGAAGACCGGAAGAATTTAGACTAAACTGGGTCCTCTTGTCCCTCTATCAGTCTTCACATTGAGTACCCTCGCTGAGGCCGTGTGTCAATAGTGAATAAAGAAAGGATTCAGTCTATGTAAGTCCTAACTGGTTAAACATTAAAGATTTGCGGCACCATGGGGAGAGGGAGAATTTGATTAACACCAAAGGGGGGAACACCCAAATGGAAACAAGTATTAACGTTCTCCTGTTGGAGGTGTCCCCATCACCAATTTCCAAGAATAACTTTTTTAAATCTGCGCTTTCAGCCTCGGTCAATATTGCCGCAGAGTGGTGTATACTCGGCTATTATGCACTTATCAATTGCAAGCCCGGCCCCAGGGGACATGGCGGGACATGGCGGGACCATGCGGGGACCGTACACGAGTGTACAAAAAAAATGATGCCGGGCTATGCGGGGGAGTGTACGCGGACGTACAAACTGTGCCCCCGCTAGCAGGGACGTATAGCGGGGACGTACGCTAAGGTACACAAATGTACACCCCAGGCGCGTGCTATAAATAAGCTAGAGGTGCGATGCACTTGACGAAATAAGCCTAATATCACATAGGGAACACATAGAAATGCATTCCGTTATGGTTGCAGAAAGAAATAAGCGACATTGGGACTGAAGCCGGGTGAATACTTTTTCCTGGGAAATGGGTGGCCGGGACTGTAGCGGGGACGTACAAAAAATGGTGCCCGGCCCTGCGGGGACCGTACACGATTGTACCCGGGACGTCACATGGGCAATTTGTACGTCCTGGCCCTACTCCTGGCTATCCCCGGGTCCCCCGTGGCAGGGGATGTAATTGATAAGTGCATTATCCTGTATGAATTTTAGAGTCATTACAATTAAAGGTTCCCTTTTATTCACCTCCACACAGGTTTTGTGAAACGGGTGAAGGATTATTTACAGTGAAGACAACGCAAGGCGAAGACATTTACCAGAGGGTGCATACTGCCTCCCTGGCGATAGCAGAAACGTTGGAGAGAGCTCGAACATCACAGAAAAGATATAGTCCTGAAATAGAGGTAAGGATAGGAGTCGGGTGGGGTTATACACTGCAGAAAAAAACTCTGGTGTTAAATGTGCAACACTTAGTTGGTGTTAACATCTTGGTGTTAAATTAACACCACTTGGTGACTGCAAAAACCAGAGTTTTAAGATGTAACACTGCACATGGAGTTGGGTTTCTGGTGTTAAACCTGGTGTAAGAATAACTCCCATGGGTGTCATTAGTCCACACATGCGCACTGAGGTTGGTCATATTGGTTTCGTAACACTTTGGATTGTATATTTGTACATTTCATCTATAATGATTCGATCTGCAACATGCACCATTTCATAATTAAATAGCAAGTAAGAACATTAATTCTCAAAAACTTTTAATAAATTTGAACTGTTGAAAAAATCTTGCAAGCATTTTATTTACAAGTACTTCAACCTATCTAACATTGATATTTGAACACCAGAGGGTGTAAATTAACACCCAAGGGATTGTACTCATATTAGTTAACACCCTATAGTGTTACAGCTTTACACCACCTCAGTGTCAAAAGTTAACACCACAAGTGGTGTTATTATATTTCAACACCGGAGGGTGTAAATTAAATTAGAGATTGGACCTGTATTAACTCCAGACGTGTGTTAAAAACAACACCCATAGTGTTATTTTTAACACCCTAGTTTTTGTAGTGAGGGTATCTGCATCACTATAGTGATGTGTTGGAGAAAGCTAGGACTTCATTATATAGGGAAGATAGTCCAGATATAAGAAGGGATGTGGCAGCATGAGGCTTAGGGCAGTGGCGTAGCTAGGATTTTTTCAGGGGGGGGGGGGCAAGATTTCTAAAATTTTCGTAAAAGGTTGCCCCAATTTTTTTTCAAGTCACTTACCTCGTGAATTTCACGTAAGTGAGGGGGCTAAGGTCAACAAATTTCACACAGTCAAAAAAAAAATCGCACAGTAAAAAAAAAATCGCACAGTTAATGTTAATGTTCTTTTTGGCTTATAACCGCGGTATTTTTTTCTCATTTTTTTCTATTTACTTTTTTTCTCACCCCTTTTTTTTTTAGGGGGTGGGGGCCGGGGGCCCAAATTGAGTTTTTTCGTCCGGGGGGGGGGCATTCCCCCCCCCCCTGCCCCCTTGAGCTACGTCACTGGCTTAGGGAGAGTGATGGTTACCTGCATTGCTAGGGATAGAATCAATTTCAAGATATTGATGTATGTTTTTAAATGTCTTAGCGATCACGCTCCACTTTACCTAACTAACGAACTCCAATTGTATAATGTATCTAACGGTAGAAATGAAGATAGTAGACCCCGACTTCGCTCCTCTTCTGATGCTACCAGGCTTTTTGTTCCTCGATCTAAACGTCAAGCTGGTGATAATTCCTTTCGTGTATGTGGCCCCCGACTTTGGAATCAGCTCCCGGTCAGCATCTGTATCTTCAAACGCCGGTTAAAAACTCATTTGTTTCCAAAGTTCTGATTTTTTGTCTTTGCATGACTTGTGTATATATTGTTATTTGTATTTTTATTGTATATAATGCTGTTTCATATTGTTAAGCGCTGTGTTCTTTGTAGAGCGCTATATAAATAGTTATTATATTAGTGATTTGATTGAGAATACTGTAAATTTGGACATTTTAGCGCTACATTAATTTTCACGCTAGTTTCGCCCTCCAAGCAGCTACCGCGAAAATGAGAACACACAAATTTATTTATTTTGTGTATAAGTATATGAAATTAACTTTTGAATAGCGATATTTTAAAAACAAGGGAAAATCAGCGGGAAAATTACCACTTTTACAGTATGTCAAAAATCTGCTTCGAAGCCCCTGTTTTCGAGACCCTGGCCATGGCACACCCCTACCTAAAAATAAGTTGAGTGCCCCCGACCCCCCCCCCCCCCCCCCCCCGATCATTATGTCACATGGAAAGGCTCATTCAAAGCTTATAATACAGGCACACTTAAAAATAAATATAAAAATAACCCCTTTTCAAGGTCAATATACACCAACTGAAAAAGGGTGAAATAGAACTCTTTTTCGATTCATTTTTACCTTTTTTTAATTAATATTTAGTGTGAATTAGTGTGAAAGTTGGAAAAGTCTCTCTAAGGCCCAACTCCCCAATTGTTTTCTTCTTTAAAAAAAATAAAATAACATCAACAAACAAACAAACAAACAAACAAAGATTTTTTTTTTTTTACAATTTTTTTTCAAAGACATGTATATGGCCTTAATTGACTCCACATGACCGCATATAAACCCCAAACCGTGTATAGTATTATGTGAGTTATTTTGGGTCAAGTATGGGTCATCCAAAAGATCTGACAAGGTTCAGAATTCGGCGTGCTGGCCAGAACAACCACAGCAAAAAAAAATTAAAATAAATCTGACCTTCCGACCCTACATTTTGAGGACCCTGTATGGACAAACAAACAGTTATTTTTTTGGCCTAATAAGACTCCATGATCTCGTTTCAGATGAAAATCTTCGGCCCGATGTTGTCGGCACTATCCAGCAGTAATTCGTCACCTCGTAGTCTCTCGTCATCTCGTCAAAGCATATCACGGAGTAGCAGTCAGCATAGTCTTAGACGAATGACCCCGAAACATACCATGCTGCAGAAGGCTGCTTCGTTTCATCTCCCGCTTGGTAAGCTCTTATAGAGTGTGTTTCTACTTGTGCACTGTAAAGTTAACTTGTTAAAAAAACAACTATTTAAAATAACTGTAATTATCGTTAAATTTTTTAACCCTAACCCCCAAACCAGGTTTTTAACCGACAGCTCAATTTTTGAAGAAAAATTGACAAATAAATGGCCGCAACCCGACAGGGGATCGACCTGGGGACCCCCGGACTAAAAACCCTGGACCCCCTACGCAAGCCACGGCTCTCAGCTACTCGTTCGCGCAGTATACCGCTCTCACTTTTATAGGCTCGGTTGATTACCTCATCGAAAACCTTCTGCAAATGCGCTTGGAGATAGGCTTGCTTGTAGTATTTTGTAATACTCAAGAGCGTTAGGGTTAATGAAACACGAAAAAAATGAGAAAAAATTGCTCAATTAACCCTAACCCCCAAACCAGGTTTTTAACCGACAGCTCAATTTGTGACCTGACCGGGATTGACCCGGGGACCCCCGGACCCCCTACGCAAACCACGGTCCTACTCGTTCGCGCAGTATACTGTGCTCGCTATAAAATTCTCGGTTGAATACCTCATAGAAAACTGTCCGCACATGTGCTTGGAGATAGGCTTGCTTGGAGTATTTTGAAGTGCTCAAGAGCGGTAGGGTTAATCCACCTGTTTCAACTCCCGAAAAGTTACTGATAAGTTTACAAACGTCCTAATTGATGGGCCCCACTTGAAAAAGACTGCTGCCATAGTTCCTTATCTTTTAATGCTACATTTTAACAACATAAACACAATAAATGAACATAATATTCGCCGTAAATGCAGAGCCACAATGCGTAGCATCCAGCATGTATGCGTATACACCCAGGTCGCAAGAACTTAGCGGTAAGATTTATCGGGTTGCTGTTTCTACTGGGCAAGTTAGCATTAATTACTGTTAACAAACCTGGTTAGTGCAGGTTTTTGCCGTTAGAAAACTTAACGGTAATTAGCGTTATTTGGCTGTATCTACTGGGCAACGTTAAGGTTTATCACGTTGCCCAGTAGAAACACGCTCATAGCCTTATAACAATCTCCGGGCGTTCTAGAACACATAATTTACTTGATGATGTATTATATTCTATGGTGAAAATAAACTGAAACTGAAACTGAAACTGAAACATTGGTGTTCCCAAACTGTTACAGAAAAGGTGTTACGATAGGTGTAAAAAAGGTGCACTCTGTTTAACACGGTGTTTAGAATAAAACACATTCGATTTTCAGTTGACTAAATCCAGTAATGATATTATAGATTTTGATGTTTTTCAAATATTTGTGGATATAGAATACTGCTAAAACAAGAAAAAACAGAAAATGTGTGTAAATATTTCCAATATAAAAATCATAGAACATCTTTTGTGTTATTAACAAATTTACAGTGTATACAAAATACCAGAGGGTGATTTAAGGAAGCCCCAACATTCAGTACGATATGATAAATGAAGTAATTGACATCAAAATTGCTCCTTTAATTGCCTAGTATTCTTTTGCATGTAAAAGACACTCAATAGCCACTTTTCAAGTCCTTCATTCTCTGCGAAAAATTAGTCGATAAGGATTTTGAAAGCAGATTCCATAAGATTAGAACATCTCTAACATATGAGTGTCATATTTTTCTTATCGACCAATTAATTACTTAGAAACAAGGCATGGTTCCTTCCTAGAAAACATCTGAAACCATCGAGCTGGCGTATCAATAAACAGGAGTCATGCCCATTCAAACAGTTTTAAACAATGGGATTGATACTCAACATCTAAAGAGGCCCTGCACATGACTACTGTTCTTTGTTCACCAAAACTATAAGAAGCTGAAAATTCCATTTCATTCATGCGAGTATATGCGATTTTTGAAAGTGATGTAAACATCGCTTTCAAAAATCCCGCGTCAATTCAAAGAATAAACTGAATGGGCTATAACGCGCCATGATTCCGGTGAGTGACGCATGGTTGATTCCTACAAGCCGATCGATCGATGAATAAGTGCATGGCCTCTCTATTGTGGTTGACTGAATACATAGCTCTGTGATAGTTTCAAAATAATTTACAACATAATTACTTTCATGGTTCACTGATATTTGGTAGCTGTGCGTTGCTACAGTGGCGGGTGAAATCCTGGGTACAACAAGTTCGCAAGGGATTATGGGGCTTCCTTAAATCACCCTCTGACAAAATACTATGATGCTTTGTTAGACTGGGTCCGGCGTCCCTCTATATGGCCTCCATCTTTAAAAATCGCAGACAAAAAGAGGGACTGGGAAAATAGTGTGTCCAAAAAGTGACCGGAAGTGTCGTGGAAATCCACAACACTTTTAACTGAACTGCCCATGCGCAAGTATGCCGTGTGTAAAATAGGGAAGACATGAATGATTGAGTCTAATGCTTTGTTTGACATTTTACACACAGATTCACCAAGCAAAAAACCCTATGCAGTTTTGACGTCATCTCCTGGTTCCTCTTCATTGGCACACAAAGTCGATCGGAGGATCAGTCCATCACATAGTCACACGGAATTCGACAGTGGAGTAGATGTAGGAACGGAGAGTAACACTCCTACCAGCGACACAGCAAGGGATGAGTTGGAGGAGGCGGGCAGAAGTCCAGGGCCTATTAACAGGCTAAGAGATGAGTTGGAGGAGGGAAGAAGTCCAGGGCCTATTAACAGGCTAAGAAAAGGTGAGTTGGAGGCGGGCAGAAGTCCAGGGCCTATTAACAGGCTAAGAATAGGTGAGTTGGAGGAGGGAAGAAGTCCAGGGCCTATTAACAGGCTAAGAGATGAGTTGGAGGAGGGAAGAAGTCCAGGGCCTATTAACAGGCTAAGAGATGAGTTGGAGGAGGGAAGAAGTCCAGGGCCTATTAACAGGCTAAGAATAGGTGAGTTGGAGGAGGGAAGAAGTCCAGGGCCTATTAACAGGCTAAGAGATGAGTTGGAGGAGGGAAGAAGTCCAGGGCCTATTAACAGGCTAAGAATAGGTGAGTTGGAGGAGGGAAGAAGTCCAGGGCCTATTAACAGGCTAAGAGATGAGTTGGAGGAGGGAAGAAGTCCAGGGCCTATTAACAGGCTAAGAATAGGTGAGTTGGAGGAGGGAAGAAGTCCAGGGCCTATTAAGAGGCTAAGAGATGAGTTGGAGGAGGGAAGAAGTCCAGGGCCTATTAACAGGCTAAGAATAGGTGAGTTGGAGGAGGGAAGAAGTCCAGGGCCTATTAACAGGCTAAGAGATGAGTTGGAGGAGGGAAGAAGTCCAGGGCCTATTAACAGGCTAAGAATAGGTGAGTTGGAGGAGGGAAGAAGTCCAGGGCCTATTAACAGGCTAAGAGATGAGTTGGAGGAGGGAAGAAGTCCAGGGCCTATTAACAGGCTAAGAATAGGTGAGTTGGAGAAGGGAAGAAGTCCAGGGCCTATTAACAGGCTAAGAGATGAGTTGGAGGAGGGAAGAAGTCCAGGGCCTATTAACAGGCTAAGAATAGGTGAGTTGGAGGAGGGAAGAAGTCCAGGGCCTATTAAGAGGCTAAGAGATGAGTTGGAGGAGGGAAGAAGTCCAGGGCCTATTAACAGGCTAAGAATAGGTGAGTTGGAGGATGGAAGAAGTCCAGGGCCTATTAACAGGCTAGGAGATGAGTTGGAGGAGGGAAGAAGTCCAGGGCCTATTAACAGGCTAAGAATAGGTGAGTTGGAGGAGGGAAGAAGTCCAGGGCGGCCTATTAACAGGCTAAGAGATGAGTTGGAGGATGGAAGAAGTCCAGGGCCTATTAACAGGCTAAGAATAGGTGAGTTGGAGGAGGGAAGAAGTCCAGGGCCTATTATAGGTGAGTTGTCTAATCACTTCGTAGGTAGTTCATATCCAGAATAGTGACAAGGTTTTCTTGTACCGTTGTCCAAATTGACTTTTAATTTTAATCAATATGTGTCACTTGTTAAGATTGCACATTTGAATAGCCCGCTATTTGCTTGGGTAGTTTAAATTCATCCACTGTATCAATAGAAAGAGATGCTGAATCAGTATTGTTGCCGCTGTCCTAGAATGTTGGCGAGGGCGCTATATAGCTGCGCAGACTTGTATCTTGCCGACGAGTCGTTATGCGTATCGTGGCACAGGTCTTTATACCCATCCAGGTGTACCCACCATCACCATCATGTTTTATCATCATTACCATTTTACCTCGTCAACGTAACATCTTTTCAGCCATCAAATCGATTAGGCCAACAACACAATTGTTGTGTTTCCCTCAGTGACCGAATCTAAAATCTCACAAATCAGGTTCATATATTTTTCTTTTTTTAAGGTTTAAGTAAAGTAAAGACTCGCGCCGAGCTTCTTAAGCTCGCGCGCGGAGTGCCCATCTCTCTTTCATTAGCGTTTGAGCCAGACTCGACTCCCCCATGTAATATTTGGCTGTGGGGGGTTCGCCACTCCTCCCGCACAGCGAGTCTGTTTTACTTCGCAACATGAGTTAATGCCGGTACGCAATTATACACCTGGGTGAAGCGTGGCAAGTGCGGTAAAGTGCCTTGCCCAAGGACACAACACGCTGGCAGCAACGGGGCTCGAACCCACAACCTTTGTATTGTGGAGTGAGGGTGAATCCGTTGGACCACTTTGTTACCCAATTTGTCAAAATATCGCTATTTTCTGGTCTATTTGAATAAGTTTGCTTGAACTGTTAAATAGATAGCTTTTAAACTATTATCACACTAGAAATATTAGTAAAATTTAAATTTACCAATTTTGTCTTATCATGAACCACAGTCTGTCAGTAATATTTGTCAGCAAAAAAAAGAAGAAAAAAAGATGAAAAGAAAATCAACCGACTGACTCGACTTCAAGTTTTTTTGCACTTGAGGGCAACACAACAATTAATTTGTGTGGCCTTAGTCAAGAGACGGATTGAGCAAACATCATTCTGATATTAATGCAAACATTGTTTCCGTTATTAAACACTTGAACATGAATATGGAGTAGACCATTCATATATGCGCTCGTATGTAATATTAAATTTGTGGGGATTTTTAGGGGGAAAATGTAAAGACAATTTGTGTTTCTCCAGCTTCTCTTCCCCCATACACACTTAACACTCTGGAGTAAAGAAAATAACCAAAATGTGGTCATATTTGACCCGTTTTTCAAACAATAAAGCTAGTATAATTGAGTAATAATTTTACATTAAAGTTTGCATTAATTTCTATATCACTTGGATTTCAAAAGAAATTGCAAAGGGTGTAGTTGAGAATTGATCCACCAACCTCGTGATACTGAAGTTGACGCTTTACCGGGCGCTTTACCAATTGAGCAATTCGTCTGTCCATGAAATTATTTAGATAGCAATACAACTTTATAGTATTGAATATCGAATACACTAAACTCATTCGTGCTAATTTCTCTAGATCAAAAGAGGGGGCTCATACCTTTTTATCTATTTTCAGCTTATTAACTATTAGTCAATGTGGGCTTATGGATGAAGTTTAACGGTATTTTATGTTTCCCGGTCCCGCGCATTGTATACCAGTGTATTATGGAAAGGAGGCTGCATGGGTGATTGGTTCAGCCTTAATTAGTGCTAGGCCTCAGCCACAGTGTGGCCCTAGGTTTGGGTCACCGCATGCTACAAATTGTAGACACCCATGTAACCTCCATTCCCGATCGGGCAAATAGTCTTAAGGGAGAGGTATTTAATGCATCAAATGTTCTAAATCAATGATAGGTATGCCTATCAGGCTATATGTGATTGGTGCTGGGCAGTGACATAATTATAAGCTAAGTCTTCATTTGATGTCCACATTCTACTTTCATGTCGTTTTTGTTTTAAGCTTAACTTCAATTGGCATTTATTCCCCGGTTAAACTTGATAAGATTCAGTGTTAGTTTCATTTAACCCGGTTTCAGTTGCAAAATTATAATTAATACATTTTAAAGTATACAAGATTTCAAGGAGCTTTCATTCGCTGATAAATCTGAATTTTATATTATCAATGTTTGGAGGTGCAAGGCTAACAAAAAATGGCTGCCATGTTGATATTTAGAGTTTTTACCACCAAAGGTCTTATACCCATCACATGGTGTCTCACATGCATACTTTATGGGTTACTCATACTCATGGCTATCAGATGGATGTCACATGGGTTACCCATGGCTATAAAATGGGTGTTTCATGGGTATCACATGGGTGTTTCATGGGTATCACATGGGTTATCAGATGGGTGTCACATGGGTGTTTCATGGGTATCACATGGGTTATCAGATGGGTATCACATGGGTGTTTCATGGGTATTACCTGGTTTATCAGATGGGTGTCACATGGGTGTTTCATGGGTATCACATGGGTTATCAGATGGGTATCACATGGGTATTACATGGTTTATCAGATGGGTGTCATGTGGGTGTTTCATGGGTATCACATGGGTTACTAATGGCTATTAGATGGATGTCACCGTAATGGGTGTCACATAGTTATTTTGTTATTTCTCATGGGAGACAAGTCTCTGAGAGGGGGTGGGGAGGGGGTATTTGGATTGTTTATATTTGGAAGGGATTTTTCTAACAGTTACTTGACCCATCTAAGGATTTTTCTCTATATAGAATTATCCAGGTAAAAACCAAGACTCATGTCTAAGAATTTCTTACAAAATTAGGACCCATGTCTAAAATCCCCCCCCCCCCCCCCCCCCTAAATAAGCCCAACAACTCTGATCCTCTAGAGCGGCACATCCCCGTTTATAATAATAGTAAGTACCCACTCCGCCATGTCTCTATTTTAAAAAAACACATCTATTTTGAGGTTTTAGTTTTTGCACAGCCAATCAGAAACAAGGTATCATAAGAGTAGTAAAAGGTTACTGTAAACATGGAAATTTGAGCGCTACATTAATTTCGCGCTCCAAGCAGCTACCGCGAAAATGAAAACACAAACATATTTATTTTGTGTATAAGTCTATGTAATGAACTTTCAAATCGCGAATTTAAAAACAAGCGAAATTGCTGAATGTTGGCACAGCTCAAACATTTAATCGCGCACAAATTACCAATTTTACAGTACGTGAAAAATGTACAAGCGTCTTGAAACTCTTATTTGATTGGTCGCTCAACATGATTCAATGATGTAAGGAACAAATCACATGCAGCGTAAGACAAATCATGCATGAAGCAGCTATAAGCTGCTGTGATTTTGAGCGATGTTTTATGCAAGCAATGAACTACAGTTAACATGGTTAAATATTATCTGCTGTATATTCTACACTTTTCCTCTCGCTCTAAAAGAGTAATTTTACAGTTTGTTTTTTCCGACGACATCACTTATACATGCATAAGTCCAATTTACACAATCTTAATAGAGTTAATTGTATACAATAGACATTTAATTATGTCGTTGTCGTCGTTACAAAAGCGATAAAATCCATCTTTCTTTATTTTAAGGGCCTCCGATACCCTTTAATTGAACAGAAACACTAGCAGCTCAAATACTTGTTATATAATGAATATATACCAGTTGGTTCAAAAAGAAAGTTCACCCATTTTTGGCCGCCATTTTTAGCGACTTACTAATACAATTTGGTAAATTTATTTATATTTTATTAAAGCAGAGGCTATAAGCATATACTGGGCTAACAATCTAAAACTTAGCTCATTTTTATTTTTGAAATATGGAACGTTAAAGATAACACTTGCAAAGTCGGCTTGTCCACAGTAGCCTTCTCATCTTAGTCCATATAAACAAAAAATAGAAGTTGGTAAAGATTCAAATGAACTAAAATAAGTATGACTTCTTTGAGAGAAACTTTGGAGGCGTCTGCAGACAAGTCGATTTTGCACATGATATCTTTAAACTACAATATTTCATGAACGAAAATAATCCAGATATTAGATTTTTTGCCCAGTGTTGCTCAATAACCACTGTTTTAATAATATTCAAAGACATTTATAAACATGAATTAATAAATAGAAGAAATGGCTGTCAGATGTGAGTTAAAGGGACACTAAGAGATGTGTTGGAGGCAGCGCCCTCAATTATGATAAAAACTGAGATTAGTTTTATTTTTATAATTGTATTTATGTATGAACTTACACCTATAAGGATTAAGAAAAATCAGCTCTCTGAAAACGTCGTTTCAAAAAATGCTGGTCCCGCGGGACCAGCATTTTACTTCCGACAGTATCCCCGTGCAGTACGCGTGATACATAACGCGAACCATATTTGCATAGAGGGCGTTTTTCAATAAATAGCGATGATATTGTTTTAATCTAGTTTTGCTGTGTTTTTTGTTAGTAGAAACAACAATAATGGCGATTTTTAATGTTCATCTTGAATTCTGAAGTAAATTTTTAAACATTTAAACTTTTCAACACCACTTAATGTCCCTTTAATTGAATGTTTTGGGGGGAGGGGACATAATTTCTGTTTTTTGGGGGGGGCAAATTTTTGCTTGCTGTTTTTAGCGCGAAAAGTGCACAAAATAAATGTAGCGCACAAATTTGCACTCTTACGGTAGTGTCGTTGGGTTATTTTTGTCAACACTTTCCTTGAAAAGAGACTTTGGGTGACAGCGGTTAAATTATGAAAACAATAGCGATCTTTTAGCTTGAGAATGATAAATTTCCTCCAAATGTCTTTTTCTATAGGTGAGAAAATTGTATAACATTTTGACACAGGGGTGTTCAGTGATTTTGGTCATTTGGTAGAAATATGCTAAAAAAGGGGCTCGTAACACTTTTACTTCCTATGTATAACCTATGGGGCTTGTTCAAGGGCGGAACAACACATCTATCTAAAACCTTCTATAAGTGCCTTTGCCCCATAACATGTATAACACAACACTTCCTTTGCATAACCATTGGACAGTTTGACCTCATACATGCTGAAGGTCTGGAAAAACATACAAGGTTTTGACAGAACAGCGCAGAGGCAATATATATGTGTGCTGCCCCCCCCCCCCCCCTCCCCAATATAGATGCCCCCAAGGGAACCTGCAGTTGGCAAATCAGATAGTTGTCCAGTCATATCAAATACTTGGTTGTCCTTGCGAAAGAAGAAAACAAACCAGGTTTTAAGATACAAATCAAATTTTCAGTAAGAATTGGATATTCTTCAGACAGCTTCTGGTATTGTATCTTGTCAAATCAATGAAAGCATAAAATGAAAAATGGGAAAAAATAGCATTCATTTGGGAGTAATGAAATAAATTGAAAGTTGAGATGAAATAAATTGGAAGTTGAGATTTCTATCAAATTAGCTGTTTAGTAGTCTCTATTGCACGACAAACTTATTTTGTGAGATTGCCGCGTGTCTGTATGTTGACACACGGCCGGCGGAGTGTTCGTGCATTTTTATTCCGCTTTCCGAGAAGTATTGATCTATGTGTCGGGTTTCATTTGCGGCTGTTCGGGAATTCCGTTTCACACTCTCGAAACTTAATTTCCGCAAATTTGATATAGTACAGGGTTTGTTAGCTTTACTGCCACGTGTGTGTGTGTTTAGACACAAAGTATGATGGTGAACTATTGGTGTTTAATTAGAATAGTTACATTAAATGTTGACATAATGTCTTTCTTTATTTGATTCAATTTGAAATATGTTCTGTTAATTTTAGGTGAGTTTATGGTATTGGTGTGAATGTGTGTGTGTGTGTGTGGGGGGGGGGGGGGGGGGGGCGGGGGTTGGATGATTTAAAAGAATTGGAGATGATGATGAAAATGATGATGATGATATGACAACGACGACGTGGATGTGGGCGAGGATGATAATGAGGATGATGAAAATGAGGAGGCGGAGGATGAAGAGGAGAAATATGATGAGGAGGAGGAGGATGAATACGATGAGGAGGAGGAGGAAAAGCAGGAGTATAATGATGAGGAGGAGGCGGATGATGAATATAATGAGGAGAAGGCGGATGAATATGATGATGAGAGGAGGAGGAGGAATACCATAAGAATGAGGTGGAGGAGGATGAATATGAGGAGGATGAGGTGGAGGCTGATGATGAATATAATGATGATGACAAGGAGGATGAATATAATGAGGAGGAGGAGGAGGCTGATGATGAATATAATGAGGAGGAGAAGGAGAAGGAGGAGGAATATAATGAGGAGGAGAAGGAGGATGAATGTAATGATGATAAGGAGGAGGCTGATGATGAATATAATGAGGGGGAGAAGGAGGATGAATATAATGATGATGAGGAGTAGGCTGATGATGAATATAATGAGGAGAAGGAGGAGGAATATAATGATGATGAGGAGAAGGAGGATGAATATAATGAGGAGGAGGATGAATATAATGATGATAATGAGGAGGCTGATGATGAATATAATGAGGAGGAGAAGGTGAAGGAGGATGAATATAATGATGAGGAGAAGGAGGATGAATGTAATGATGATAAGGAGGAGGCTGATGATGAATATAATGAGGGGGAGAAGGAGGATGAATATAATGATGATGAGGAGTAGGCTGATGATGAATATAATGAGGAGGAGAAGGAGGAGGAATATAATGATGATGAGGAGAAGGAGGATGAATATAATGAGGAGGAGGATGAATATAATGATGATAATGAGGAGGCTGATGATGAATATAATGAGGAGGAGAAGGTGAAGGAGGATGAATATAATGATGAGGAGGAGAAGGAGGATGAATATAATGATGTGGAGGAGGAGGCTAATGATGAATATAATGAGGAGGAGAAGGAGGAGGAATATAATGAGGAGGAGGAGGAGGATGAATATAAGAGTGTAAATATTCTCGTTCCAAATTGCGGATTGCAATCATTCACGCGGTAATGATATTTTCAACATCATTTTTACCGTCTGCAAAGTGCCGGGTTTCGCACCTTGGTCATTACATCTGGTTGAGGTGTACCTGATGCGTTATTGGGCTGTTCCATTTGAAATCCATACACCCCCCATGGAAGACATGGCCTGAATCTTCCACACAAGGAGTGTGGCTTTTAAATGGAGTCACCTATACAGGTAACCCCATTTGAAATCCACACTCACTGTGGGGAAGATTAAGGTAATGTCTTCCATAGGGGGTGTATGGATTTCAAATGGAATAGCCCATTTGGGACAGAAGAATGTATGGTGACAGTTCAGTAAAGTTGTTAAATAAATGATCTTTTTGAGGCGTTTTTTAAACACCTCGTAAGATCATTTATTTACATACAGGGTGAGAAAGAATGGCTTGAACCCAAATTGATAAAATCTTTAAAGATAAATGTAGCCCGAGACAAATTGTATCAGAACTTGGCTCAGCTATTTCCTTTTGTTTTGATTTTAATACTTCTATTATTAACCCTCGTCCGCTAAAGGGGAGGGGTGCCCCCCTCCTCCGGGTTTTCTCTAGAGTGGCACCAAAATGCAAAAGAAAGTGACCTTACATCTTTGCGCTCATTTTGACGAAAACAATTTGAGGGTACCATCTGCCTGAAAATGTCAAGACCCAGGAACAAAAATCACCTTCCCAAATCCCGAAAATAACCGACAAAATTAAAAATTAAATCACACTTATAAAGATGGGGTGACAGCAATGTTTATCAACAAATGCAACAGTCGAAGGGACTAGACTGTCGATACATGCTTGAGGGAACAGTATATAACCACAACACTGTCCAATCCACTATGCCTTATTGCCCTTTATAATGCTTTGGCGCGAGTTTAAAAGCATGGGTCCTTAACAAAACAGGATGCGCGCGCATACCGCCAGGCAAAGAACAATGGCAACTGCCGACCAAATGCCCGGTGTGACGTCACCTGTCACTCGATCCATCTAGGGTCACGCGTTATGAACTCGCCTCCCAATAGGGTGGTGCCGTTACATTTTTTAGTTTCATGCTGTCATTTTCCTCAAATATTTTTAAAACCACAAAAGCTATCTCAACAAATTTGGTATCATTTTAAAGCCCTAATAACAAGCTATCTGCCTGCAAAATGGCATTGGTATAGCTAATACAGAATGGGAGATACAGCTGTTTGATGTTTGGGGACCAGGGGTGGTGCTGGAAGGGGTGTGTCTGGAAGGGGTGCCGCCTGTACAAACTCAATGGGGATAATCCGATGTTTTGTTCTTTTTACAATAACTAGTCATCTCCTAATGTTACAAACACCATTCTGGTCCCATTTTAAAGGATAATTAGTAGTCTTTAAGTATGTGGTTCAACAGACTTGTCAACTATTTGTAACAACTAATTAATTATGGATAAGACCATGAACATCAGCTTTCTTCCTATTCGCTACACAGTAAACATGAATAATCAGCCTCAATTTACCGGATTTATAAAAATGACTATAACAGAAAAAGTTGTCAAGCTATGATAGCAAAAGTATACATTTTTGGAAAGCTTTTAACTAGAGGAATTCAGAAATGCAGTTTATATCAGGGAAGGGTTCATCCTAAAACAAATATTTTTAAAAATTCTAAAAATATATAAAATAAAAATTGGAGATATTCACCAGCCGGTATGGTCGTAGTAACTTTGACTATTATATATCATCTAATGGGTAATTTCATGAGGAATTCAAATATGTATAGTAAATAATGATAGGAGTAGGTATAAAAAAGATATGGATCTCGAATTAAAAATTAAAAACTCTGATATTTTTCCGAACATTTCCGATCATACCATTTTAGTTCTTGGTTGTACTATAATTCCAATGGCATATTTGGTTTCCTCATGCAATTTCCCTTCAGAAAATGTATACTTTTACTACCTCAGGGGGGTATACAAGCAAATATAAATGTGTAAAGTTAAAATCATGTCGTGAAAGCCAAAATCCGTGTGTAACGCGAAAGGAGGCGAGCTTATAACACATGACCCTATACTTAAAGCTAGCTAATTCAGTTATTTGTGGTTATATGTCCATACAAAGTAAGACAACAAGGAGAGTCTTTATAACCTAGACTGGGTCCTCAGGCGTCCCTCTATACGGCCCCCATCTTTAAAAATGGCAGACCAAAAAGAAGGACTGGAAGAATAGTACGTCCAAAAAGTGTGCGGTTTAATTCCACGTGTATTTAGCATAAATGAATATGCAAACAATCCATCAAACATGCGCATTTGTAATCAACAACAACAGAAAAAACACCTGATTTGTCCGATTCAAATTGCAGTGCGTCGAACGATCGTCACGCCGCGACACGGAGGTTTTGTCGTCCGCCCTATCGCATCACGCAGGTTCAATGCTCATCAGTTTATCAGCGCACACTTTTGGAACTGTATTTTTTCCAGTCTTCACATTTGAGCACCCTCGCAGGTGCCGTGTGTAAAATAGACATGAGGATCAAGTCTACTTTATAACCTACCCTGTTCACCACAGTTTGGTTCCATTATGTAGAATAAGTTGGTCAGAAATTGATTTTCAATCTTGTTACTGCCATTATCTGCTAATCTTGGCAACCAACCCTTTGGGCAGGGCTTCCACTCAATGGACTTTCTATGTTTCCTCTATTTCATGCCCTCAAACACCAAAATTCAAGTGTTTATCCACTTGAATGATTCACTAGTAAGTTCTAGTGGTGGTAGTTACGTGTTAAGCTACAGATGGGTAAGGAGGTCTTTAACCTATCCTTTTAACCACCCTTGCGGTTGATTATTCGGAGAAGTGGGTCAGAAATTGATTTGCGATCTTGTTACTGTCGTTATATGCTATTCCTGGTGACCAACACCCTCTGGGGGAGGGGGAAGGACTGCTACTAAATGGCCTTTCCGTGTTCATCAGGACAATCAGGTTTAAAGGGGCTCAGAGAAATGTCTCCTTCCTAGTGACCACCACCTTCTGGTGTGGTTGCCACCGGTTCATCAGGAGCTCAGCGATACCCCCCCCCCCCCCCCCCCCCCCCGCCCCTTAAAAAAAGATGCCTAAGATTATTTCCATGTTTAAATAGATGACAACTTGCAAGACTTGAAATGACTAACTAATTGACATTTCTCAGCATCGAAAGGGCTGGAGAGAGGGTACTTTCTTTATAACACGTAACTGTCGGAAGACCTTTTTCCACTATTGTAAATCCTCGCTTCATTATGGTCATGTGCCTTTAGTTGGGACCCCCTTTTCGTGACACCTGGGACTCGAACTCACAGTCTCTGATTATGAGTGCGGTGCTCATTCCACTGGACCACACATGTCCGATAACCACCGTCAGAGTGACCTTAGCAAAAAAAGGTTCTCTATACTCCCTGTCATAGTCCTTTTGGCATAATTCGCGTTATTTTACGTGAGCTTATTCTGTTGTTGTTTGCGGGGCGCGGCTTCAAAATGCTTGACAGGCGATTTCACAATTGACCAATTAGGATGCGCGATTATTTGTTTAAAGGGACCGGTACGCACTTCTGTGTTTACGCACAATCGCACCTACGCATTGCAATGCGCACCTGCGCACATACGTACGCAACTCGAACGTACGCATGATTTGATGGAATTATGTCCAAGGCATTATGACAGGGAGTATAGATGTACAGATTTTTAAGAAAATAGGCTCTATATCTTAACCATTTTCTAAATTTTTTCCACACAAAAAATCAATAAATTTCAACTACAAAGAATGAACGTTCTTCTCAAACGTGTTGGTTAGACCAAAGAAGATTTTAAAGACAGCCCCACAATGCATTGCATTTTTGAAAAACGCTGTAAATCTGGTCCCCGATTCATCTCGGTTCCCATAGACATAAGACATATGCACAAAATCATGGCTTCATAGCACCATCATCGTACAAGCCCTTAAATTCTAATTCCAAGTGATGTCTTTGTATAAAGGATTATTTGAACTAATGACCCTGTGTAATCGCCATATAAAGAAAGCATCCTGCCTCCTGCCTGCCTGCTTAGTCTGTTCTCCGTGTTCGACAAAGTGAACAACATATACATAGAACGACATGACATGACAGCGCTCTAAAGGCGTCAAACCTACGCGCTTGTTTTGTGCATGCATAAAACAAGCGCAGTGCACTGGCTCTTAAGGGCGACCATGGGGACCCTCTCACGTCCTAGCCAATTCCCACTGCGCCATCGCGGGGTTCGTGGAGATCTTGATGCCCTTGGCTTGGCGTTTTGATAATGTTACAGAGTAATCCAAGCGCCGCGGCCTGAATGCAGCAGAATGTGAAAGGGTTTTAGTGACTTTGACTTAAAAATTGACAATTTTGGACAGTTTCCCATGCTCTTACTGCGTGTTATACATATTTGAATACTTTTTACAGCGCAGTGCAATCGCTGGCCTAATCGCCGTATGTGTGACAGGGGTATAAGATATAGACAATACAAAGAGCATAAAAACTAAGTTTTTAAATTTTAAATTTTGAGAAAAATGAAGTGCGCTTCTTTGTACCAAAATAATGCGTAGTGTGTATTAGGGCATTCCATTTCAAAAGGATTTACAATTCTGGCATTGCATTTTCAATTTCACGACAAAAGTACAGTGTTTCCATATATTTACCAATATTGAGTTTCACTGTTTGAGTCCATTTAGTTTTCATCTCTTATGTAAAAAGGTTCTGTTACTTCTACAAAGTTCACTTTGATGAAAAAGGAATAAATAAAGATTATATTTCATCTTGTTTTTGCTAAAGCATGCATAATCCATTTGGGTGATATGTGAAATTTACATCCTACTTGAAGAAAAAAGATATGTGACGTGATCAGGCGAAATGAGTCACATGTCGGCAGTATTCAAGTTTTGATATTTGTCTATCATTTAAAGGCAGGTGAAATATGCTACAGTATGGTCCAAACCCCACTGAAATTGAACTTCTAGCTTTTTAAGTTACAGACAATTTATCAACTGAGAAAACATGGTAAAACATAAGAATTTGTCACTTCTTTTTTACCTATAACTCAATATCAATATTCCCGACATCCGACTCATTCTGCTTGATCATACCTAGCTCGACAAGTGTTTAGATATTCTGCATACAGCTATAACATAATTCAAATTCACCCCCTATTTTAGACAGGGGGTGCTCCTCACCAGTGTTGTAATACCCGATTGGCAGACTGCAGACTCCACACCTCACAGGGGCTACTAAATCTCCAGTCACGATCCTTGCTTTCCCCCACCCCCACTCATTACTCAAGCCCCAACCTATTTTGTCTCCCAAATAATTAAACATTTTGACTTTCAATGTCAAAGTTACCTCAAATTAATAGCTTTTAAGCTTTTCATCAGTTTTAAAAAACTGATGTCTAATGTCTAATGTCTAATTTCAGACAAAATTAACCTAATTTTGGGCACACCTGGGTATTTGGAACCAAATGTTCAATTTCATGACAAAAGTGTTTCAGGCAAAGTGTCCACTCTTTTGGGCGAAAAAGGGTGTCAAATTAGCCGGATTGTCCATAAAACGGCGTCAAGTAGGGGGGGGGGGGTATTTCAAGATCCTGGAACAATCATGTGTTACCCCCTCTGAATACGAAGAGAGAAATCCAGCGCCATTATCCATTATCCAAAGGGGTTCATGCAGGGCTCCTGAACTTCTACCATGTAATCTTGACACCAGGAGGCCACTAAGGTTACACTTAACTATGCAAGCCTCACACATCATATCCTCACCTTTACTTTGAGGAAGTGGGGGCACTTATATATATCATATTTTCCGGTGCGTGTGGATTCACTTTTTGTTTGTAACCGGGGATTACGGCTTTGAGTTCAAAACCATTTATCAAAACCAAGATAGGATCCATATCTCACTCACAGAAATTCTACATAATTTTGAAGCACGTATAGAACACCAAAACAATTTGGTAAAATTTTACATAAACTCTGTTTGGTAAAAAAAACCAAACTATTATGTATACAAATGCAATTTTACTAGGTATTTATTTTGCACAGTGGCTAGGTATAAATTTTATTTAACTAGTTACGCATTTTTTTTAACGTAAATGCTTTGTAATATTTTACCACATGTTATGTAAAAAACCCACAACATTATGGGAAATTTTGCTTAATTTTTTAGTAAATATTTACAAAATGACTAGTTATTTTTTACTGAATTTGAATGTAGGTTTAAGGTGATTGTTTACACAATGACTGGGTATTTTTTACTGAATTTGCATGTAAGTTTAAGATAATTGTTTACACAATCACCGGGGGTATCTTTGACTGAATTTGGATGTATTTTTTAGGCAATTGTTTACACAATTGCCGGGGAGTTCCTCCGGAATACATTGACAAATTTGAAGGTAAGGAAGTAGTATATCTTTCCACTTTTGGTAATGCCTTTATGTCCTTGTTTTCATGATGTTATTGAAGTCATCTGAAAATCATAAGTTATCAATCAATCAATCAATCAATCAATCAATCAATCAATCAATCAATCAATAACCTTGCATCGTTGCATTTTGACCTATGTACATACTACATACGCCCTAATCACGTTTCACATGGCCACATGTACAAATGAGCCGCTATGAAATGATGCATGCAAACGCAACGCATGCACGGTGTAGTACGACCCCGCGTACGACGCTCGGTGCCAACACAAGTTTCACTTTTTTCTGTGAATCTCTCAAACTTATGATTTTCAGATGACTTCAATAACATCATGAAAACAAGGACATCAAGGCATTACCAAAAGTGGAAAGATATACTACTTCCTTACCTTCAAATTTGTCAATGTATTCCGGAGAAATCCCCACCGGCTGAGTGTTTCTCTAACGCTCTTTGTATAATTACACGAGGAGATTTTACCTGGCGATTAGGAAAGATTACGACTTTCACCAATCATATCGATAATTCTTACTTAACACGTTGGGTGAAATCACCTTTTACCGATTAAATTGTATTTTAGACTTTTGTTTTACTTAATTTCGATAAAATATCTACAAACCCCGGTAATTATCTCCGATACATTTCAAAAATTTAATTTTAAAAGTTACAAAATTGTTTAGTAATAAAGAATACCTCGCATTGTGTACTTTTTGCATAATTTTACTTTACATTACGTTATTTTACTTAACGTGCGCAAAATGTTTGTGAGTGTAATATAAACAGTGATCAATTTCCCTATTTGCTCCTGTTCCCCTACCCCTCCATCATCTCCCCTTTCTCTCTTCATCCCTTCCCCTTCCCTCTCATTTGTCCACTTCTTCCCCTCAACCTCCCTTTCCTCTCATTTCCCCTCCACTTTCTCTTTCCTCCCATACCCCTTTTGCTCCCCATGCTTCCTTCTCCATCCCCTTCTACTACTTTTACCCTTCCACTCCTCGCCATCCCCTTCCCCCATCCTCATCTCCTCTCCCCCCCCCCCCCCCCCCCCCCCCCCCCCCCCCCCACACCACCACCACTTCATACCGATATTTGCCAAAATCCCTCGAAAACTAAGCATTGAACACAATGTGTTGCTGGGCATGCCTCCACAAATTGAACACCTTAACCGAGTCTCTTTGTATGTTAAATATTGACACGTTGGAGTGCGTTATCTTGTCTCGCATTTCCCCGCTCTGGGCATCATGTAGCGTGATGTAGGGACACGCTAAGCTGCATACCAATGGAAGACATCTTTGTTTTGGAAGTAATTATCACACTCTTAAATTAACTGAGTGAAATTATGCACGCAACCTAAAAAACATGCATACTTTTGAACCACAAAGTGCTCAAAATTTGACTCCGGTTTTTTTAGGTTGTGTGTATAATAATTATTTGACGCCTGCATTAGTTAATATGACCATGTTTTTTTTAAAGAGTATACAACTTTCAAAATTATGATTTTTTTCACCTACAAAACCTTTTGATTTTAGCTTAAATTACGATGATTTTATAACCAATTTGCCAATCAATCAAACAATCATTTTATTTTCATATGCATTTTAGGGGGTGAGGGTACTTTTTTTAACTTTATCACCTTCCAACTTCAGCCAATGGGCACGGCATTACTAATTATAAATACAAAATTGAAGAAAGTTTAGTTTGGGACACTTTGTAGACTTGAAGCTAAAACCCTCTATTCCCAGTATGTTATGCATGCAATCAATATCCAATATGAATATTTCTCTCTAAATTACAGTATTTTGTTTCTTTTCTCTTTTCAGCCAAAGGCACTCTCAGCGTGTGTGGTGTGGGTACGTGTAGTTGCAGCGCGCATACCAATGAAGAGATTTGGGTTAGGCGGCCGCCAACGCAGAGCCCTCATCATTGCAAACAACCTTCAGTGCCACAACTAGTGTCGACTATGAGGGCGCTAGATCATACGGCAACAGCTCTAGCAAGTGACCCAGGTAGGTGAATACTTCGTGGGATCAACTTGAAAATCGGACCAAGTTTAGGCGACGAAATAAACACCCACCCCTGTTGTACTGGCAAACGAACCACTCAGGCAGGGGAGGGGGTCGGATGGGGGAGGGGGGGGGGTGCCGCAGAGTCAGGAACTTGAGATTCCGTCGAGTCACGAACTTGGGGTGGGGGGGGGGGGTTGCCTCTAAATCAGAAACCTGAGGGGGGGAGGGGTTGGTTGTGTTGTAGCGTCCACCAAACATGCGGGGGAAATCGAGGTCGATAACCGACAGTACATACACCCCCTATAAGGAAAGATATTGTCAAGTTATGATAGTTATGACCTCCTGGATTCGATTGGTGGTGATCTTTAATCAAGATACAAAAAAAATGAAAAGCATTGTAATGCTGAAAAAGAGAACCTTTATAGAAATGCTGAGAAAATGTCTTTTATTTTCATTTTTACTCTAGTTCTTTGAAGAAATCATTACAAGAGATGGTTTCTTACATCATCTATCTAAACAAGGTACAGATATTCTTTAACCCAGATCCCTCAATGCCCCTTTAACCGATAGCTTTCATTGCAATAGACGTTATTCATAATTGGCGATTTCAAGCTAAAGAGGGAGACATACTCTGATGTGACGTCTTGATCATAACGATAGCGAGGCCAATATAGGTAAATTACGTAAACATTGGTGTCATGTGACGTAATATACCAATATCGGCCTCGCTTTCGTTATGATTAGTGACGTCACATCAGAGTATGTCTCCCTCTTTAGCTTGAAATCACCAATTACGAATAACGTCTTTTACTTACACTCTTATCGGTGGTATTTTCTTCCATTCAGGTGAACGATGCGGTTGCCACGACGATTTCTTGACGGACGGTTTTCCGGGAAACAGGTGGACTCGGCGGGACGGTGCAATTACTTCATCAACTTTTATAGCAGGGCATTTACAAAGTTGATATTAACCGATGAAAACATTACAGAGATTGTTGTTATCAAATAAGTTATTTTATGTAATGTGTTTGTATTATATAGCCTATTCGAGGGAAAATGACATAGAATTTTCTATTCATAATAAGGGAGAATTGCCAGACTTTTGCTACATTTTATCCCCTTTACAGCAGTGACGTAACTAGACATTTTCATGGGGGGGGGGGGGGCATCTTCATTGCAACTTTTTAGGAAATGCTGTGCATTTGCTCCCACAAATCATTCCTTGGAATAATGCAATGCACCACCGTCCACCAGTGTTTCCAATTTGCCAGTCCAATTAATTTGTTTACCTCTAAGGTCAGCGGCGCCTCTCCTTGCGATGCATTTGGAATTATTTAATCAGAAACCAGTTACATGTACTACAAACCGATACAATAACAAACTATATAATATAATTTTAATTTGTTTTTTGTTTTTGTAAATCATGTCCATCATTATCTGCTAGAGAAAATCAGTTGAAATACTGCCCTCTTGTGCTTGCCATATGTGGGATAGCTCAAACTCATTCTCTGAACGTGTACAATACAGTTAATAGAGAGAGGGTGCTATACTAGTTATCTTATGTTGAATCAAATATATTTTTGTAGTTAAGGAAGTCATTCATGGTCAATCATTGTTAACACCTTCCACACGGCAGTCGTCTGCAGACAACCGTTCCAAAATTTCACAAAATGTTTAAATATGTCAACATTAGTGAATTTCATTACCGTATTTTTTAGAATTATTCAATCAGAAACCAGTTACATGTACTACAAACCAATACAATAACGAACTATATAATATAATTTTAAAATAAATAAATCGTAAATCATGTCCATCATTATCTGCTAGAGAAAATCAGTTGAAATACTGCCCTCTTGTGCTTGCCATATGTGGAATACCTCAAACTCATTCACTGAACGTATACAATACAGTTAACAGAGAGAGGGTGCTATACTAGTTATCTTATGTTCTCAAATATATTTTTGTAGTTGTATAAAGATAAGGAAATAATTCATGGTCAATTGTTAACACTTTACACTCGGCAGTCCTCTGCAGACGACAATTCCAAAATGTTTAAAATGTCAACATTATCTCGAATCTCAATCACCATATTTGGAATCACCATGAGATATGCATTAAACAATAGTACAAAAACTTACAAACATGCCTAGAATCAACTTGGTCCAGTAATTCATGCAATAACACTTTGAAAGTTGGGAAAGATTTGTAATAAATCTGTTGTTTGGTACATGGTAAAACTAATTGCCGTGTGGAAAGTGTTAATAGTTCAACCATATAGAAGTACAATGTCTGTCACACCTTGGTAGTGATGGTGATATAATGTAATCACTGTTTCATGTGGCTATTGGTTTTACCATTATACAAAACGGATTTTTCTAAAACATTCCCAAATTTTCAAAGTCTATCTCAAGTATTACTGAACCAATACTTTATAGGCATGTTTGTACTTGTTTCAATGCATTTCTCATATGGATTCCAAATATGATCATGAAATTCAATAATTTTGAAATTGTTGGAACATTATGTGAACTTTTGGAATGTTGTCTGCAGACGCCTGCCGTGTTGAAAGTGTTATGGCCCAAAGCTATGTTCCCATAGTAGAAAGGTTAATTTTTCTTTTGACAAATCCATGGTGTAAAGTATAATAAGCTTATACTCAAAATTGTATTACAAAATCCGCCGTTTCGGTCAACAGACCTTGGTCACGGAGTGGAGAGTTGAGTATTCGCATACACTCTCCACTCCGTGACCAAGGTCTGTTGACTGAAACGTCGAATTTTGTAATAACATTTTGTGCATCTTCAAGCCAACACCTACTTTGTAGTAGTTTTTTTATTCTCACCTGTACAATGAGATGCAACATAGCACCTCTTTTATTAACTATCATTTACCATGAGGGCTGACCTGGGCCGCTGCACATACCTGGTGTGGATTGGTGCGTCCCATACAAATTTCAAGGTACGCTGTTGGTTTCAGATGCAGTATACACAGATTGCATGGAAATGTTGTAGGCCTACTTTTGGTTCCAGCCATGCATCAAGTCTATGATGAAACTAAGAAGTTATACAGCTAGATATAGAGGCATGCTATTCTACTGTGCAGTTGATGCATACCTGGTACCTCAAAAAAGTCCCTTCAGAGAAAAATGAGTTTTGATATTTTTTGTTCCATTGAGTTGTGTGTAAAAATGTATTGGGCTATATGGGGATTTAACTCCAATGGGACTGTTTTTAATTTAAATCTTTTTGGTGACAAGGTTTATTTGGGTACCAATAGCTGAAAATGATCAAAAAGTGAGTTTAAGACCTTCTGGCTGTCAACCCTCGATATAATTTACAAAAAACAAAAAAAACATGCACGTAAAACCCAACAGCAACCGTTTGTGAAATCATCAACAGTATTTGTTGGTCTTGTAGGCCTATCTCATTCTACGGAAACTTGTATCCAGTCTTTGAAGTAAGGTCATTGACTGAAGTCTTGTCAAATCCTCACACAATTATGCTCAAGTCAATCCAATAGATCAAGTCAACCCAATAGATCAAGTCAATCTAAGTCTAACAGCCAAAGTCAAGGATTACTGAACTAATATAAGGCATGTTTGTACTTATTTCAATGCATTTCTCTCTGCGATTCCAAATATGGTCATGAAATTTAATAATGTTGACATTTTTGAAATATTTTGTGACATTTTGGAATGTCGTCTGCAAACGCCTGCTGCGTGGAAATTGTTAAAGTCACATCAATTCATCAAATAGGGTCTGTTAAAGGGTGGGGGGGGGGGGGGGGGCATTCAACTGTAATAATATATAAAATACATGTTTATCCCAATCAGCTTACAGTTCCTTTTAACATTTTGTTACAAGAGCTCGGGTCAAATTGGGTGGGAAAACAAATGCTCAATTGGGGTTTGTATATTGAGAAATAGTGTGCGTGGGCACAGATAGCAAAACTGACTATCTGTGGCGTGGGAGGTATCATATGGATAGGCATTGCAGAGTGAACAGGAAGTCGTAATACCGGTTATACCTGATATTAGTCAGGGTTATACCATGTGCCATTCATGAAGCGATTCATCCATTGTGTTGTTGTACTCATTTTGGGTCAAAATTGGTTCAGGATATAGCATTTTAACACTTATCACGCGAGGTAGTTGTCTGCAGACTACCAAATTGTCACAAAATATTTCTAAAAATGTCAATATTATTGAATCTTATCTCATCACCATGTTTGGAATCACCCCCGGAATCACCATGAATGGCCATGTGAAATGCATTAAAATAAGTACAAACAAGCCAAGCATAGGTTCAGTAATCTGACCAAGATTTGGATAAGGTTTCTGAAAAATCTGTTTTGTAAAATGGTAAAACTAATAGGCCTACTATAGCTCTGCATGGAAAGTGTTAAAGTTACAAACTATCTGTAACTACAGCACCACCACCCCATTAGTCATGGTGTTAGCGCTCAACATAAATCTGGAGGGGGAGAGAAACAATTGAGAGTCTATAGATGTGCGCAAAGTGCCCAACAAATTTGGTGTGGTGGGGGGGGGGGGGGGGGGGTAGCTCACCAGATGGGGTGGGGGTGGGGTCTGACATCACCCACCCCTTCCTATTAGGGATTTTGGTCTGACTTAGCAGCTTACAAACACACTATAGAAACTATAGCCTCTAAATTTATTTATTCTCTAGATTTGTAATAATATTATTTAATAGTATAAAAAAACCTTTAAGCAAGTTTTTACACACAATTGCTATTGATGTGTAGGCTATGTAATGTTTCCCTGTGTTTTTAATAATGTGAAATGTGAAAGAAGGTGGGTTGCACATTTTCTCAGCACAAAAACAAAGTCATGACTTTATCATTATTTTAGTCATGTACTCTAAGCCATGATTAAGTTGTTCAATTTATGCCCCTCTGATTTTTGTTTGTATTGGCGTAACCCGCCCGACCCTAATTAACCCCTCCCTCCCCCACCCTGATTTTGTTTGGTATTTTGCCAAGGAAAAAAAGAAAGAATACAGAACAAAGCAAATCTGACTACCGCAAACAGCCTCATGATATTTTTGTGAGATCAAATTTAGTCATTGGTAAATTGTAGTTGGCTTATACAATTCAAAATATTTTTTAATTAAAAAAGAAAATCTGCCCCAGCTACCCTAATTTTAGGACAAATGTTAGGACTCTCTTTCAGCACGGATTTAATCTCTATTACAACCACTGAACCATGACCAATTTGATTTATTGTAAAGTATAACTAACAAAGTTAATTCCTGAAAAAATGAGAAAAATCCATTATCAATTAAGGAAAGCATGACCATTTAGGCAAGTCAACCCATTTTGTAGTATTTCACACAGTCAAGGTAGAGTAACATTTACGTGAAATTGCAAGATTACATACTTTGAATAGACTAAAAGGGAAATTCTCCTTCTTATCATGATTATGGCATAAATTGAAGTTGACTTACAAGTCCAATTTCACCTGTCTATGAATGGTTTTATTAAATGCCATACTCTGTCTAAGATTGGTATAAACGTACTATTGTCATGATTGGTGCTTTCCTACCACAACTTTTCTACATGCTTTCCTACTGAGGCTTTCCCATATGAGAACACTGAGCAGCATTGACCATTGCACAGACATATTCATGCATCAAAGTTGTGGATTATGTAGCTATTTTGTGCCAGAATTATGAGAAATATAGCTAACTAATCTTTGCTTGTTATTGATAGATGATTTGCAATGATTATGGGTGCAAAGTATTGAAATGTAAACCATGTCATTTTCTGGTTTGTATGTGTAAATCCCATTGTACAGACTAATAAATGACATGGTTTATGCAAATTATGCTAGCGGTCTTATTTTTTCATTGGATTAATTTCAGATTTCCAGAATGTTATCATTATTAATTAGGCTTTGCACTGAAGGTAAATGGTTCAGTGGTTTTTGACAAGTATAGCACTGTCATGAAACAGAGTCCTATTTCTTTTGATTCACCCTGTACAACCATTTGTTTTGCTCTTAGCTGCATTTCTGACACCCACTTTGCTACCCAAATCGTCCCAGATTAACACCAGTTTTGTATCAAAATGCATCATGCCGCTTCAAAATGTGCAGTTTTTCCCGATCCTTGGCAGTGTTACATTGTCTGAAAGAATGTCACAAGTCATATTTTCCTGAAAGATATGACCCTGACTCGACCCCGAGTCAGCTAAACTACTCATTTGCACATGAACATTTGGTTCATCGATTTCTAAAAAAAAGTTTACCCTCTTAATCAAAGGATATAGGTCCTCAAATCAGAATTTTGACCCGGGGGATGGGCGGGGGGCACTGACATTGGAAAGGGATATAGCCTATGTGCCGCCATGAAGACCCCGTTTTCACCCTCTTTTGCTCGGTTTGAGCCTGCATCAGCTCGTATGACTCCCATTTTATTGAAAATTCCAAAATCGTTAACATTTGCATTCCAAAGCCCCATTTTTTTTGGGGGGGGGGGTGGGGTGATCAGATACTTTTTGGAGAAAATCAGTTTTTAAGACCCTATTTTTTCGTCCAAAAATCCGCTCTGTAGATAGCCACCCATTTTTGAAACCCTGGATGACACACCCCTACCCCCAAAATAAGTTGAATGCCCCGGGGGTCTTTACGTCGTACTACTCTCTTAAATCAAAAGATTGACAAGTCAATCTTAAAGATTGTGCTTAGGGAAAGATCTTAAAAGATTGAAAATATTCAATCTAATAGTAATAGAGTGAAATTTCAATATATCGGATTGAAACTTCATTCTATTAGATTGAACATTTTCAATCTGTTAAGATCTTTCCCTAAGCACAATCATTTGATTTAAGAGAGTACGTGTAAGATAGCCATGAAATCTCCAATATTAAACATATTGCAAAGTGAACATAATTCATTAGGCGTTACAATTCATAAATATCTTACTCTTGAGTAAATCACCCTTTAAGACTCTGAAGTAACATTTGACACCATCAACCAGCGGAGTGAGTTGCATGTCGGGAATATTGATTTCGAGTTAGGCCTAATGTAAAAAAGAAGTGACAAATGTTTTACTTTGTTTGCTCAGTTGGTAAATGTGTAACTTTGAAAAAGAAGTTTGTTTTTAGGGGGGTTTGGACCATATTGTAGTATTTTCCAACTGATGGACAAATATCAACATTGAAAACTGCTGACATATGACTCATTTCTCTTGATCACATGGAGGGGGGAGGGGGGAAGGGTTAGGGGAACAAAATACAAAAACCATTGCAGCACTTGCATTGAGCAATTCATTTTATTTGACCCAAAGGTCTATATTTTCTTGCCAACTGTACATATTTGCATATTATATATGAATTCCAGATTATTGTGAATAAGTTGAAAATATCATTTCTTTTATTAAGTTATTTGTTTGTATAAATAATAATTATACATGGTGTATTGAGAGTATGTATGTTATAAATGTATAATATGATATGTAACTTTTGGTTTGTAAATACATACGCAGATGGTTTTATCGCAATATTTGTATTATAAAAAGAGTTGAATTAATGATGAAAATAATTAAATAAAACGAGAAGAAAATAAGGAAAGCTGTATAGTGATGTGTTCATTTTAAAGTTTAAGTTAAAAAAGGTTATTACTCTATTCTACAACTCTCCCCCTCCTGTTAAGGCACAGATGGCCAGTGTCGTGCGCAGGATTTTGTGAGTGGGGGGGGGGGGGTGGCACAAATGAAATTCCCCCGACTCAGATTCTTCTCAATTCCCCGATGTACCAAAAAAATAGTCAAAGGTAGCCCCAATTTTTTTTGCAGTCACCTCATGAATTTCACGTAAGTGGGGGGCGTCAAAAAATGTTGCCCGGTCAAAACAAATTCGCACAGTCAAAAACACAGCACAATAAACACCTAATGGACAATTATGAGCGTTTTCATCATTTTTCCGTATAACATTTCATTTTTTTAACAACCTGGTGCATAAATTTGTCGACTACATGTTTAAATTTGCCGACTATTTGTCTATTTGGATTACACCCCCTCCCAACACAAAAAAACTCTAGCGACGGCCCAGCCCCCCGACTGGCAGTAGTTTCCCCAACTTGCACTAGTTTTCCCCGACTGATAGACCAAACTGGAGAGGGGGGCCTCTGCCCCCCCCCCCCCCCCCCCCCCCCCTTTGCGCACACTACTGCAGATGGCGCCACAAACAGTTCTATTCGATGCACCGTAAAAAAACACATCATAACAAATCTATTTGGCACACAGTCTGTTTAAGTTTTGTCATTTTCTGAATAAATAATCAAGATTCAAAAACATATTAATCGATAAACAAAATTATTTGAACTTGGCATAACATCCACCGATGGTAGTTATAGATGGAGTCCCCATGTTCCTCTGTATGGTGGAGAGTGGAGATATGGCGGTCCAGATGTGATTTGTATTAGAACAGGAAGGATTCAATTTAGACAGCAGGTTTTGTGGTAAGTTAATCAGTTTTCGTTCTATAGTTCAGTCAGTTCGAAATTGCCGAAACCTGTTTACAGCAGTGAATGAATTCAGAAGAGCTTCACGCTCAAAACGCTGATATGGCGCGCAATGTCGCAGTGTCATTGTATGCATGACACTTGCGTATGCCAAAATCGCGTTTATACGCTTGGATTATTTTTTCGCGCGGAGAGATAAAAACCGGATATTTTTCGCCAATTTGGAACAGATCAAATTATATAGACACTTGTTCATTGCAGATTAAAACATCATTTAAGCTTTAAAAAAAGGTTTGATTGGCGTAACATAGAAAAGAAAATAGGGTAAGTAGGTCTGATTTTTGTAGATTTTTTTTTTTAAATCTATAAAACGTCTATGAAATTTTCGTACCAGCACACATATACCATACAGACATAAACAAATGGCACAGATATACATTTTCACTGTTTCTCTGACACATATATATTTGTTTTTTGGGTGGTTTTTTTCTTCTTCTTTTTCTCACACAAAACAACAAAAACAAAAATGTTTAGGGTCGGCGGTAAAAATAGGGTCGGTCGGGTTACGCCAATCAAACAATTTTATTTTTTTAGGCCTTACTGTACAAGAAGAAAGTTTCGTGCTACATTCATTTTCACGCTTTTTTGGCTAAAATAATCTGCAAGTGAAAAAAAATAAAAACCACTATTGCAGATGGATCCTTGTTGCACTAAACCCTCGATTTGTAGGTTAAACATAGCAAGATTATTCAAATTAGTTAGATTAAAATACCGCTAAAAAGTTGTGTTTTGGCAAATTTGCTAAATTTTTAATGTTGTGAAATTTTCAATTTAAAGCAGTATGCAAATTAGATGAAAATCAGAAATTTCTTTGAAACCACTACGAAACCTGTAAATGCTATACAAGTATGAATGTCCCAGGGTGTTTGAATCATCAACATTTTGGAATGATGGCCTAAAATATGAACGCATTTTGGAGTGTTTTATGACCTGTTGCGCCATACAATTTTGTCTGCTGCTATAAGCGCTGGTGTGGACCCTCTTCTCCACAACCTGTGCACCATCTCTTCCACTCCACAACCTGTGCACCATCTCTTCCACTCCACAACCTGTGCACCATCTCCTCTACTCCACAACCTGTGCACCATCTCTTCCACTCCACAACCTGTGCACCATCTCCTCTACTCCACAACCTGTGCACCATCTCTTCCACTCCACAACCTGTGCACCATCTCTTCCACTCCACAACCTGTGCACAATCAATTCCACTCCACAACCTGTGCACAATCAATTCCACTCCACAACCTGTGCACCATCTCTTAAACTCCACAACCTGTGCACCATCTCCTCTACTCCACAACCTGTGCATCATCTCTTCCACTCCACAACATGTGCACCATCTCTTCCACTCCACAACCTGTGCACAATCAATTCCACTCCACAACCTGTGCACCATCTCTTAAACTCCACAACCTGTGCACCATCTCCTCTACTCCACAACCTGTGCATCATCTCTTCCACTCCACAACATGTGCACCATCTCTTCCACTCCACAACCTGTGCACAATCAATTCCACTCCACAACCTGTGCAACATCTCTTAAACTCCACAACCTGTGCACCATCTCCTCTACTTCATAACCTGTGCATCATCTCTTCCACTCCACAACCTGTGCACCATCTCTTCCACTCTACAACCTGTGCACCATCTCCTCTACTCTACAACCTGTGCACCATCTCCTCTACTTCACAACCTGTGCACCATCTCTTCCACTCCACAACCTGTGCACCATCTCCTCTACTCCACAATCTGTGCACCATCTCTTCCACTCCACAACCTGTGCACCATCTCTTCCACTCCACAACCTGTGCACCATCTCTTCCACTCCACAACCTGTGCACCATCTCTTCCACTCCACAACCTGTGCACCATCTCTTCCACTCCACAACCTGTGCACCATCTCCTCTACTTCATAACCTGTGCACCATCTCCTCTACTCCACAACCTGTTGTGCACCATCTCTTCCACTCCACAACCTGTGCACCATCTCTTCCACTCCACAACCTGTGCACCATCTCTTCCTCTCCACAACCTGTGCACCATCTCTTCCACTCTACAACCTGTGCACCATCTCTTCCACTCCACAACCTGTGCACCATCTCTTCCACTCCACAACCTGTGCACCATCTCTTCCACTCCACAACCTGTGCACCATCTCTTCCACTCCACAACCTGTGCACCACCCAGCTAACAATTGTACGTGTTTAAAACGTTCTTACAACGTACCAATTACGTGGTTTGGACGTTTTCTAAAAACGTTTTATAAACGTTTATTTGTGGAAGGTTTCAGACGACGTAAAAACGTTTTATGGGACGTTTGCAAAACCTTTTATGAACGTAATTTGTACGTGTTTTAAACGTTCTTAAAACGTACTATGTAGGTGGTTTGGACGTTTTCTAAAAACGTTTTATAAACGTTTATTTGTGGAAGGTTTCAGACGACGTAAAAACGTTTTATGGGACGTTTGCAAAACCTTTTATGAACGTAATTTGTACGTGTTTTAAACGTTCTTAAAACGTACTATGTAGGTGGTTTGGACGTTTTCTAAAAACGTTTTATAAACGTTTATTTGTGGAAGGTTTCATACGACGTAAAAACGTTTTATGGGACGTTTGCAAAACCTTTTATGAACGTAATTTGTACGTGTTTTAAACGTTCTTAAAACGTACTATGTAGGTGGTTTGGACGTTTTCTAAAAACGTTTTATAAACGTTTATTTGTGGAAGGTTTCAGACGACGTAAAAACGTTTTATGGGACGTTTGCAAAACCTTTTATGAACGTAATTTGTACGTGTTTTAAACGTTCTTAAAACGTACTATGTAGGTGGTTTGGACGCTTTCTAAAAACGTTTTATTAACGTTTATTTGTGGAAGGTTTCAGACGTTTTAAAAACGTTTTATTGGACGTTTGTAAAACCTTTTATGGGGGTGGGGGGGGGGGGGGAAGGGTGCAAGGGCATTGACTCTTTGATGTTTATGTTCTTGCACAATGTATATGCATTTGTTTAGTGAGCAATCACCTTACTCAAAACCAGTGCGAACATATGCACTTACAAGTGTACATCAATATACATTCCATGGTGTTAAAATTAATGCATCGACTTAATTCAATTAAAATAATAGGTTTAAATGAATAAAAGGTGTAAATTAGCTCATTAGCATAATTGAAATGGTACAAATGAGCACCGGTACTAATATTTGTACCATTGCAATTATGCTAATGAGCGATTTGCACAATTTACTCAGTTAATATAAGGCCAAGTAAAATATTTAAATTAGCTCCAGACTAATTTTTGATTCAACAACGACGTCTTATTACGTTTTTAAAACGTCTATAAAGACGAAGACCTACAGGACCTATAGTACCTAACAAAAACGTTTTAAAAACGTTTTCAAAAACACGTTTTTAATGTGTCGCACAAAATACGTCCAAGTAAAACGTTTTATATACGTCACAAAAAGACGTTTGTTATATTAGTATATTTAATAACGTCTCAAACACGTTACTACAACGTCCTAAAAAAAAGTATTCCAGACTAGCTGATTTAAGTCTGAAAACGACGTCTTATAACGTTTTTAATACGTCTATAAAAACGAAGACCTACAGAACCTATAGAACCTAACGAAAACGTTTGAAAAACGTTTCCAAATCAAGTTTTAAATATGTCGCACAAAATACGTCCAAGTAAAACGTTTTCTATACGTCGCAAAAAGACGTTTGTTACATTGGTATATTAATAACGTCTAAAACACGTTACTGCAACGTCCTTAAAAAAACGTATTCCAGACTAGCTGATTTAAATCTGAAAACAACGTCTTATAACGTTGTTAACACGTCTATAAAAACGAAGACCTACAGAACCTATAGAACCTAACGAAAACGTTTTAAAAACGTTTCCAAAACACGTTTTAAATATGTCGCACAAAATACGTCCAAGTAAAACGTTTTCTATACGTCGCAAAAAGACGTTTGTTACATTGGTATATTAATAACGTCTAAAACACGTTACTACAACGTCCTTAAAAAAACGTATTCCAGACTAGCTGATTTAATAACACGTCTATAACAACGAAGACCTACAGAACCTATAGAACCTAACGAAAACGTTTTAAAAACGTTTCCAAAACACGTTTTAAATATGTCGCACAAAATACGTCCAAGTAAAACGTTTTCTATACGTCGCAAAAAGACGTTTGTTACATTGGTATATTAATAACGTCTAAAACACGTTACTACAACGTCCTTAAAAAAACGTATTCCAGACTAGCTGATTTAAATCTGAAAACAACGTCTTATAACGTTTTTAACACGTCTATAAAGACGAAGACCTACAGACAGTGGCGTAGCCAGAGGGGGGGCGAGGGGGGCGATCGCCCCCCCCCCCCCAATATTGACATCGTGTCGGTTGAGATTGGCACTGTCGGTTCATTTGACCAGAGGAACCATGGCATTATGATGGTCAAAAGTACACATATGAAAAAAATTCGCGCGCTACGCGCGCATAACAATCACCTAAATGCAATATTTGTTGGTATAAGCTTGTTTAGAGCCAAAATGTACCTCAATCGTACCACAAATAGGTGTAAAGTCACAAAAATTCGCGCACTACGCGCGCAGTCATAGACTCAAAACAACTTTGTCGGTTCATTTTCATTTCTCGCCCCCCCAATATGAATAACCTGGCTACGCCACTGCCTACAGAACCTATAGAACCTAACGAAAACGTTTTAAAAACGTTTCCAAAACACGTTTTAAATATGTCGCACAAAATACGTCCAAGTAAAACGTTTTCTATACGTCGCAAAATGACGTTTGTTACATTGGTATATTAATAACGTCCAGAACACGTTACTACGACGTCCTTAAAAAACGTATTCCAGACTAGCTGATTTAAGTCTGAACAATGACGTCTTATAAACGTTTTCAAAACGTCTATAAAGACGAAGACCTACAGGACCTAAATAGCACCTACCGAAAACGTTTTTAAAACGTTTTGTGTTTGCTGGGCATCTCTTCCACTCCACAACCTGTGCACCATCTCTTCCACTCCACAACCTGTGCACCATCTCCTCTACTCCACAATCTGTGCACCATCTCTTCCACTCCACAACCTGTGCACCATCTCTTCCACTCCACAACCTGTGCACCATCTCTTCCACTCCACAACCTGTGCACCATCTCTTCCACTCCACAACCTGTGCACCATCTCTTCCACTCCACAACCTGTGCACCATCTCTTCCACTCCACAACCTGTGCACCATCTCCTCTACTTCATAACCTGTCCACCATCTCCTCTACTCCACAACCTGTTGTGCACCATCTCTTCCACTCCACAACCTGTGCACCATCTCCTCCACTCCACGACCTGTGCACCATCTCTTCCACTCCACAACCTGTGCACCATCTCTTCCACTCCACAACCTGTGCACCATCTCTTCCACTCCACAACCTGTGCACCATCTCTTCCACTCCACAACCTGTGCACCATCTCTTCCTCTCCACAACCTGTGCACCATCTCTTCCACTCCACAACCTGTGCAACATCTCTTCCACTCCACAACCTGTGCACCATCTCTTCCACTCCACAACCTGTGCACCATTTCTTCCACTCCACAACCTTTTAGCGGCATTTTAATTTAACTAATTTGAATCATCTTGCTGTGTTTACCTTCAAATCGAGGGTTTAGTGCAACAAGGATCCATCTGCAATAGCTGCCAGATATTATCAAGTGCGGTAGCCAATAGACCCTTTGATATAAACTTAAAAGTAACACAGGGCAGCTATAATAGCAGATAGAATATTTAAACCTTAGTTATGTGAAAAGGCAATATCTACAATAGCTGCCATATGCTGTAAATTAAGAGCACTTTCCACGCGGCAGGCGTCTGCAGACGACATTCCAAAATGTCTCTAACTGTTTCAAAAATGTCAAAATTGCTAAATATCATAACCATATTTGGAATCACCATGTGAAATGCATTGAAATAAGTATAAACATGCCTCGTATTGGTTCAGTAATCCTTGAGATAGACTTTGAAAATTGGGAAAGGTTTCTGAAAATCTATTTTTTAAAAGCCCTTATAAAAACACAATCTGACAAATTGCAGATAGGACTTTGTTGCACTTAACCTTTGAATTGTATGTTTAAAATATTAATTAACGACATTTTAATTAAGGAATAGAGGTCCTAGCAAAATTAACGAAATTAAAATGCTAGCGAATAATTGTTGCTTTACTGTAAACTGCTATATAACTTCAATGATCAGATACATTGAATTTTAACAAATGGGTTTCAAAAATAAATCTTCTGACTCTGGTTTTCTACCAAAAATTATAACATGAAAATTGGGTCAACTTTTCCCAGCAGCATGTTCCTGACCATCCCAAACATCTCAACCATTCCATACATCACAACCATTTTTAGTATCATCACAACCATCACAACCATCCCATATACAATATTCCCACAACCACATTACGACCATCCCAAACATTACAACCAGTCCATAAATCACAACATCTAGCATCACAGCCACCTTATATATCACATCCATCCCAAACATCATCCATTCACTACACCACAACCATCCCTAGTATCATCACAATCATCCCATATACAACAATATAATCTCTTCTATCACAACCATCCATTCAATGCAACACAACCACCCCTAGTATCATCACAGCCATCCCATATACAACAATTATAATCCCTTTTATCACAACCATCCCAACCATCCATTCAATGCAACACAACCACCCCTAGTATCAACACAACCATCCCATATACAACAATTATAATCTCTTCTATCACAACCATCCCAACCATCCATTCAATGCAACACAACCACCCCTAGTATCAACACAACCATCCCATATACAACAATTATAATCCCTTCTATCACAACCATCCCAAACATCCATTCAATACATCACAACCATCCCTAGTATCATCACAGCCATCCCATATACAACAATTATAATCCCATATATCACAACCATCCTAAACATAAACTTTTCATTTGGGAATGATGGCCTAAAAATATGAACGCATTTTGGAGTGTTTTATGACCTGCTGTGTCATACAATTTTGTCTACTGCTAGAAGCGCTGGTATTCAGTACTGAAAAGTGGACATTTTCGTGCGTGTAATTTTTCGCGCTTTGCACATTTTGAACAATTGTACTTGTTATTATTTTCGCAATTTTGAGCTTCCGTACATAGACATACATACAAAATGAATATATTTGCGACATTTTTTTGTAGTATGTGATATTGTGGTAAGGCCCAGGGAGAGGCTGTGATGTACTGTAAAACACTAACATTTCCTGGCATTAAAATTTAGCCAATTTTGTTAGCGATTTATTTTTACTTTACACCTATTTTTTGCACGATTGAGCTATATTTTGGCTCTAAACAAGCTTGTACCAAAGAATATTGCATTTTGGGTAGACATATGCGTGCGTAGCCCACAAAAAATCTTCATCTGTGTACTTTTGACCATCATAATTCCATGATTCCTTTGGTCAAATGAACCGACAGTGCCAATCTCAACCGACACAACGTCAATATTGGGGAAGGGGGGGGGGGGGGGGGGGGGGGAGCGGTCGCCCACTGCAACCTGTGCACCATCTCTTCCACTCCACAACCTGTGCACCATCTCCTCCACTCCACAACCTGTGCACCATCTCTTCCACTCCACAACCTGTGCACATCTCTTCCACTCCACAACCTGTGCACCATCTCCTCCACTCCACAACCTGTGCACCATCTCTTCCACTCCACAACCTGTGCACCATCTCTTCCACTCCACAACCTGTGCACCATCTCTTCCACTCCACAACCTGTGCACCATCTCTTCCTCTCCACAACCTGTGCGCCATCTCCTCCACTCCACAACCTGTGCACCATCTCCTCCACTCCACAACCTGTGCACCATCTCTTCCACTCCACAACCTGTGCACCATCTCTTCCACTCCACAACCTGTGCACCATCTCTTCCACTCCACAACCTGTGCACCATCTCTTCCACTCCACAACCTGTGCACCATCTCTTCCACTCCACAACCTGTGCACCATCTCCTCCACTCCACAACCTGTGCACCATCTCCTCCACTCCACAACCTGTGCACCATCTCTTCCACTCCACAACCTGTGCACCATCTCTTCCACTCCACAACCTGTGCACCATCTCTTCCACTCCACAACCTGTGCACCATCTCTTCCACTCCACAACCTGTGCACCATCTCTTCCACTCCACAACCTGTGCACCATCTCCTCCTCTCCACAACCTGTGCACCATCTCCTCCACTCCACAACCTGTGCACCATCTCTTCCACTCCACAACCTGTGCACCATCCCCTCCACTCCACAACCTGTGCACCATCTCTTCCACTCCACAACCTGTGCACCATCTCTTCCACTTCACAACCTGTGCACCATCTCTTCCACTCCACAACCTGTGCACCATCTCTTCCACTCCACAACCTGTGCACCATCTCTTCCTCTCCACAACCTGTGCACCATCTATCCCACTCCACAATCTGTGCACCATATCTTCCACTCCACAACCTGTGCACCATCTCTTCCACTCCACAACCTGTGCACCATCTCTTCCACTCCACAACCTGTGCACCATCTCTTCCACTCCACAACCTGTGCACCATCTCTTCCACTCCACAACCTGTGCACCATCTCCTCCACTCCACAACCTGTGCACCATCTCTTCCACTCCACAACCTGTGCACCATCTCTTCCACTTCACAACCTGTGCACCATCTCCTCCAGTCCACAACCTGTGCACCATCTCTTCCACTCCACAACCTGTGCACCATCTCTTCCACTCCACAACCTGTGCACCATCTCTTCCTCTCCACAACCTGTGCACCATCTCCTCCACTCCACAACCTGTGCACCATCTCTTACAATCCACAACCTGTGCACCATCTCCTCCACTCCACAACCTGTGCACCATCTCTTCCTCTCCACAACCTGTGCACCATCTCCTCCACTCCACAACCTGTGCACCATCTCTTACAATCCACAACCTGTGCACCATCTCCTCCACTCCACAACCTGTGCAATATCTCTTCCACTCCACAACCTGTGCAACATCTCTTCCACTCCACAACCTGTGCACCATATCTTCCACTCCACAACCTGTGCACCATCTCTTCCACTCCACAACCTGTGCACCATCTCCTCCACTCCACAACCTGTGCAACATCTCTTCCACTCCACAACCTGTGCACCATCTCTTCCTCTCTACAACCTGTGCACCATCTCCTCTACTCCACAACATGTGCACCATCTCTTCCACTCCACAACTTGTGCACCATCTCTTCCACTCCACAACCTGTGCAACATCTCTTTCACTCCACAACCTGTGCACCATCTCTTCCACTCCACAACCTGTGCACCATCTCTTCCACTCCACAACCTGTGCACCATCTCTTCCACTCCACAACCTGTGCACCATCTCCTCCACTCCACAACCTGTGCAACATCTCTTCCACTCCACAACCTGTGCACCATCTCTTCCTCTCTACAACCTGTGCACCATCTCCTCTACTCCACAACATGTGCACCATCTCTTCCACTCCACAACCTGTGCAACATCTCTTCCACTCCACAACCTGTGCACCATCTCTTCCACTCCACAACCTGTGCAACATTTCTTCCACTCCACAACCTTTTAGCGGCATTTTAATTTAACTAATTTGAATCATCTTGCTATGTTACCTTCAAATCGAGGGTTTAGTGCAACAAGGATCCATCTGCAATAGCTGCAAGATATTATCATGTGCGGTAGCCAATAGACCCTTTGATATTAATTTAAAAGTGACACAGGGCAGCTATAATAGCAGATAGAATATTTAAACCTTAGTTATGTGAAAAGGCAATATCTACAATAGCTGCCATATGCTGTAAATTAAGAGCACTTTCCACGTGGCAGGCGTCTGCAGACGACATTCCAAAATGTCTCTTACTGTTTTAAAAATGTCAAAATTGCTCAATTTCATAACCATATTTAGAATCACCATGTGAAATGCATTGAAATAAGTATAAACATGCCTCGTATTGGTTCAGTAATAGACTTTGAAATTTGGGAAAGGTTTCTGAAAATCTGTTTTTTAAAAGTCCTTATGAAAACACAATCTGACAAATTGCAGCCACTGCAGATAGGACATAACCTTCGAATTGTATGTATAAAATATTAATTAACGACATTTTAAGGAATAGAGGTCCTAGCAAAATTAACGAAATTAAAATGCTAGCGAATTATTGTTGCTTTACTGTAAACTGGTATGGTTATCTGATATGAAGCTATATAACTTCAATGATCAGATACATTGAATTTTAACAAATGGGTTTCAAAAATAAATCTTCTGACTCTCGTTTTCTACCCAAAATTATAACATGAAAATTGGATCAACTTTTCTCAGCAGCATGTTCCTGACCATCCCAAACATCTCAACCATTCCATACATCACAATCATTTTTAGTATCATCACAACCATCACAACCATCCCATATACAATATTCCCACAACCACATTACGACCATCCCAAACATTACAACCAGTCCATAAATCACAACATCTAGCATCACAGCCACCTCATATATCACATCCATCCCAAACATCATCCATTCAATACATCACAACCATCCCTAGTATCATCACAATCATCCCATATTCAACAATTATAATCCCTTCTATCACAACCATCACACCATAACATAATCACAACCATCCCTTGTATCATCACAACCATCACATATACAACAATTATAATCAATTCTATCACAACCATCCCAAATATCATCCATTCAATAATCACAACCATCCCTTGTGTCATCACAACCATCCCATATACAACAATTTTAATCACTTCTATCACAACCATCCCAAACATCATCCATCCAATGCAACACAACCATCCCTAGTATCAACACAACCATCCCATATACAACAATTATAATCCCTTCTATCACAACCATCCTAAACATCATCCATTCAATAATCACAACCATCCCTTGTATCATCACAACCATCACATATACAACAATTATAATCAATTCTATCCCAACCATCCCAAATATCATCCATTCAATAATCACAACCATCCCTTGTGTCATCACAACCATCCCATATACAACAATTTTAATCACTTCTATCACAACCATCCCAAACATCATCCATCCAATGCAACACAACCATCCCTAGTATCAACACAACCATCCCATATACAACAATTATAATCCCTTCTATCACAACCATCCTAAACATCATCCATTCAATAATCACAACCATCCCTTGTATCATCACAACCATCCCATACAAACCAATTATAATCCCTTATATATCACAACCATCCCAAACATCATCTATTTAATACATCACAACCATCCCTAGTATCATCACAACCATCCCATATACAACAATTATAATCCCTTCTATCACAACTATCCCAAACATGGCAACGATTCATAAACTATCCCAAACATGGCAACGATTCCAACCACACCATCCCTAGCATACAGCCATTCAATACATCACAACCATCCATAGTATCATCACAGCCATCCCATATACAAAATTTATAATCAATTCTATCACAACCATCCCAAACATCATCCATTCAATGCAACACGACAACCCCTAGTATCAACACAACCATCCCATATACAACAATTATAATCCCTTATATCACAACCATCCCAAACACCATCCATTCAATACATCACATTCTTCCCTAGTATCATCACAGCCATCCCATATACAACAATTTTAATCATTTCTATCACAACCATCCCAAACATTATCCATTCAATGCAACACAACCACCCCTAGTATCAACACAACCATCCCATATACAACAATTATAATCCCTTCTATCACAACAATCCCAAACATCCATTCAATACATCACAACCATCCCTAGTATCATCACAGCCATATCATCCATTCAATAATCACAACCATCCCTTGTATCATCACATCCATCCCATATACAACAATTATATACCTTCTATCACAACCATCCCAAACATCAACCATTCAATACGTCATAACCACCTTTAGTATCATCACAGCCATCCCATATACAACAATTATAATCCCATTTATCACAACCATCCCAAACATCCATTCAATACATCACAACCGTCCCTAATATTATCACAGCCATCCCATACAAAACAATTATAATCCTTTCTATCACAACCATCCCAAACATCCATTCAATGCAACACAACCACCCCTAGTATCAACACAACCATCCCATGTACAACAATCATAATCCCTTCTATCACAACCATCCCAAACATCATCCATTCAATACATCACAACCATCCCTAGTATCATCAGAGCCATCCCATATACAACAATTATAATCCCTTCTATCACAACTATCTCAAACATGGCAACGATTCCAAAACTATCCCAAACATGGCAACGATTCCAACCACACCATCCTATCCCTAGCAAACAGCCATTCAATACATCACAACCATCCATAGTATCATCACAGCCATCCCATATACAAAAATTATAATCAAAACTATCCCAACATGGCAACGATTCCAACCACACCATCCCTAGCATACAGCCATTCAATACATCACAACCATCAATAGTATCATCACAGCCATCCCATATACAAAAATTATAATAAATTCTATCACAACCATCTCAAACATCATCCATTCAATACATCACAACCTTCCCTAGTATCATCACAGCCATCCCATATACAACAATTTTAATAATTTCTATCACAACCATCCCAAACATCCATTCAATACAACACAACCACCCTAGTATCAAACACAACCATCCCATATACAACGATTATAATCCCTTCTATCACAACCATCCTAAACATCATCCATTCAATAATCACAACCATCCCTTGTATCATAACAGCCATCCCATATACAACAATTTTAATCACTTCTATCACAACCATCCCAAACATCATCCATTCAATGCAACGCAACAACCCCTAGTATCAAAACAACCATCCCATATACAACAATTATAATATCTTCTATCACAACCATCCCAAACATCATCCATTCAATACATCACAACCATCCCTAGTATCATCACATCCATCCCATATACAACAATTATATTCAATTCTATCACAACCATCCCAAACATCATCCATTCAATAATCACAACCATCCCTTGTATCATCACAACCCTCCCATATACAACAATTATAATCCCTTATATCGCAACCATCCCAAACATCATCCATTCAATACATCACAACCATCCCTTGTATCATCACAACCATCCCATATACAACCATTTTAATTACTTCTATCACAATCATCCCAAACATCATCCATTCAATGCAACACAACCACCCCTAGTATCAACACAACCCATCCCATACACAACAATTATAATCCCTTATATCACAACCATCCCAAACATCATCCATTCAATACATCACAACCACCCTAGTATGATCACAACCATCCCATATACAACAATTATACTCCCTTATATTCTATCACAACCATCCCAAACATCCATTCAATACATCACAACCATCCCTAGTATCATCACAGCCATCCCATACAAAACACTTACAATCCCTTCTATCACAACCATCCCAAACATCCATTCAATACATCACAACCGTCCTTAGTATTATCACAGCCATCCCATACAAAACAATTATAATCCTTTCTATCACAACCATCCCAAACATCCATTCAATGCAACACAACCACCCCTAGTATCAACACAACCATCCCATGTACAACAATTATAATCCCTTCTATCACAACCATCCCAAACATCATCCATTCAATATATCACAACCATCCCTAGTATCATCAGAGCCATCCCATATATAACAATTCTAATCCCTTCTATCACAACTATCTCAAACATGGCAACGATTCCAACCACACCATCCCTAGCATACAGCAATTCAATATATCACAACTATCCATAGTATCAACACACCCATCCCATATACAACAATTATAATCCCTTCTATCACAACCATCCCAAACATCATCCATTCAATACATCACAACCTTCCCTAGTATCATCACAGCCATCCCATATACAACACTTTTAATAATTTCTATCACAACCATCCCAAACATCATCCATTCAATACAACCCAACCACCCCTAGTATCAACACAACCATCCATATACAACAATTAAAATCCCTTCTATCACAACCATCCAAACATCATCCATTCAATAATCACAACCATCCCTTGTATCATCACAACCATCCCATATACAACAATTTTAATCACTTCTATCACAACCATCCCAAACATCATCCATTCAATGCAACACAACCACCCCTAGTATAATCACAACCATCCCATATACAAAAATTATAATCACTTCTATCACAAACATCCCAAACATCATCCATTCAATGCAACACAACCACCCCTAGTATCAACATAACCATCCCATATACAACAATTATAATCCCTTCTATCACAACCATCCCAAACATCATCCATTCAATAATCACAACCTTCCCTAGTATCATCACAGCCATCCCATATACAACAATATTAATAATTTCTATCACAACCATCCCAAACATCATCCATTCAATACAACACAACCACCCCTAGTATCAACACAACCATCCATATACAACAATTAAAAACCCTTATGTTCTATCACAACCATCCCAAACATCCATTCAATACATCACAACCATCCCTAGTATCATCACAGCCATCCCATACAAAACAATTATAATCCCTTTTATCACAACCATCCCAAACATCCATTCAATACATCACAACCATCCCTAGTTTCATCACAGCCATCCCATACAAAACAATTATAATCCCTTTTATCACAACCATCCCAAACATCCATTCAATACATCACAACCATCCCTAGTAACATCACAGCCATCCTATAAACAACAATTATAATCCCTTTTATTCTATCACAACCATCCTAAACATCATACATTACATCACAACCATCCCATATACAACTATTATAATCCCTTCTATTCTATCACAACCATCCCAAACATCCATTCAATACATCACAACCATCCCTAGTATCATCACAGCCATCCCATACAAAACAATTATAATCCCTTCTATCACAACCTTTCCAAACATCCATTCAATACATCACAACCATCCCTAGTATCATCATAGCATCCCATACAAAACAATTATAATCCCTTCTTTCACAACCATCGCAAACATCCATTCAATACATCACAATCATCCCTAGTATTATCACAGCCATCCCATATACAACAATTATAATCCCTTCTATCACAACTATCCCAAAAAAACATCCATTCAATACATCACAACCATCCCTAGTTTCATCACAGCCATCCCATACAAAACAATTATAATCCCTTTTATCACAACCATCCCAAACATCCATTCAATACATCACAACCATCCCTAGTAACATCACAGCCATCCTATAAACAACAATTATAATCCCTTTTATTCTATCACAACCATCCTAAACATCATACATTACATCACAACCATCCCATATACAACTATTATAATCCCTTCTATTCTATCACAACCATCCCAAACATCCATTCAATACATCACAACCATCCCTAGTATCATCACAGCCATCCCATACAAAACAATTATAATCCCTTCTATCACAACCTTTCCAAACATCCATTCAATACATCACAACCATCCCTAGTATCATCATAGCATCCCATACAAAACAATTATAATCCCTTCTTTCACAACCATCGCAAACATCCATTCAATACATCACAATCATCCCTAGTATTATCACAGCCATCCCATATACAACAATTATAATCCCTTCTATCACAACTATCCCAAAACACATCTATTCAATACATCACAACCATCCCTAGTATCATCACAGCCATCCCATATACAACAATTATAATCCCTTCTTTCACAACCATCGCAAACATCCATTCAATACATCACAATCATCCCTAGTATTATCACAGCCATCCCATATACAACAATTATAATCCCTTCTATCACAACTATCCCAAAAAACATCCATTCAATACATCACAACCATCCCTAGTATCATCACAGCCATCCCATATACAACAATTATAATCCCTTCTTTCACAACCATCGCAAACATCCATTCAATACATCACAATCATCCCTAGTATTATCACAGCCATCCAATATACAACCATTACAATTCTTTCTATCACAACCATCCCAAACATCAACCATTCAATACATCACAACCATCCCTAGTATCATCACAGCCATCCCATATACAACAGTTATATACCTTCTATCACAACCATCCCAAACATCATCCATTTAATACATCACAACCATCCCTAGTATCATCACAGCCATCCCATATACAACAATTATATACCTTCTATCACAACCATCCCAAACATCAACCATTCAATACGTCAAAACCACCTTTAGTATCATCACAGCCATCCCATATACAACAATTATAATCCCATTTATCATAACCATCCCAAACATCATCCATTCAATACATCACAACCATCCCTAGTATCATCACAGCCATCCCATATACAACAATTATATCGTGACCTTCTATCACAACCATCCCAAACATCAACCATTCAATACGTCACAACCACCTTTAGTATCATCACAGCCATCCCATATACAACAATTATAATCCCATTTATCACAACCATCCCCAAACATCATCCATTCAATACATCACAACCATCCCTAGTATCATCACAGCCATCCCATATACAACAATTATATACCTTCTATCACAACCATCCCAAACATCAACCATTCAATACGTCACAACCACCTTTAGTATCATCACAGCCATCCCATATACAACATTTGTAATCCCTTTTATCACAACTATCCCAAAAACATCCATTCAATACATCACAACCATCCCTAGTATCATAATAGCCATCCCATATACAACAATTATAATCCCATATATCACAACCATCCCAAACATCATCCATTCAATACATCACAACCATCCCTAGTATCATCACAGCCTTCCCATATACAACAATTATATACCTTCTATCACAACCATCCCAAACATCAACCATTCAATACGTCACAACCACCTTTAGTATCATCACAGCCATCCCATATACAACAATTATAATCCCATTTATCACAACCAATCCCAAACATCATCCATTCAATACATCACAACCATCCCTAGTATCATCACAGCCATCCCATATACAACAATTATATACCTTCTATCACAACCATCCCAAACATCAACCATTCAATACGTCACAACCACCTTTAGTATCATCACAGCCATCCCATATACAACAATTATAATCCCATTTATCACAACCATCCCAAACATCATCCATTCAATACATCACAACCATCCCTAGTATCATCACAGCCATCCCATATACAACAATTATATACCTTCTATCACAACCATCCCAAACATCAACCATTCAATACGTCACAACCACCTTTAGTATCATCACAGCCATCCCATATACAACAATTGTAATCCCTTTTATCACAACTATCCCAAAAAACATCCATTCAATACATCACAACCATCCCTAGTATCATAATAGCCATCCCATATACAACAATTATAATCCCATATCTCACAACCATCCCAAACATCATCCATTCAATACATCACAACCATCCCTAGTATCATTACAGCCATCCCATACAAAACAATTACAATCCCTGATATCACAACTATCCCAAACATCAACCATTCATTACTTCACAACCATCCCTAGTATCATCACAGCCATCCCATATACAACAATTTTAACCCCCTCTATCACAACCATCCCAAACATCAACCATTCATTACTTCACAACCATCCCTAGTATCATCACAGCCATCCCATATAAAACAATTACAATCCCCTCTATCACAACCATACCAAACAGCAACGATTCAATACATCACAACCATACCTAGTATCATCAAAACCATCCCATATACAACAATTATAATCCCTTTTATCACAACCATTCCAACATCACCCATTCAATACATCACAACCATCCCTAGTATCATCACCACCCCCCCCCCCCCTTTTTTTGAGCTTCAAAACTGTTTTATGACCAACCACACCCCCCCCCCCCCCAAAAAAAAAAAAAACCACACTAAAATCCAGCCATAACCAATTTTTTGAGTTGGCACCTATATTTTTGCACGATTGAGGTACATTTTGGCTCCAAACAAGCTTGTACCAAAGAATATTTCATTTATGGGACTCATATGCGGGCGTATCGCGCGAAAAAAATTTCATCAGTGAACTTTTGACCATCAAAATACCATGATTCCTCGGTGTCAAATGAACCGACAGTGCCAATCTCAACCGACACGACGTCAATATTGGGGGGGGGGGGGACCCCAAACATCATCCCCCCCCCCCCCCCCCCCCCCCGCCCCTCTGGCTATTAAAGGTATATTATGTGATCTTTCCAGGGAACGCCCTCAACATCGAGAAAAAAAATTGAAAGCAGATTTTCTTGCAGATTTACATTTCTGATCATAAATCATACATACATTCCAAGTTACAGGGCGATTACGATTCTTAATTTCTTCAAAATCATGGTTTTAGAGTGAAAATAAAACTGTCGGGATTCCGACGACAGTTTATATTTTTCACTGTAAATTCACTCTAAAACCATGATTTTGAGGTAATTAGGAATCGTATCGCTCTGTAACTTGGAATGTATGTATGATTTATGATCGGAAATGTAAATCTGCAAGAAAATTTACTTTCTAAAAAAAATCATGAATAGAGGGCGCTCTCTAGAAAAGATCACATAATATGCCTTTATAGGTGGTTACGGACCTTCAATTTGCCGTTGACAACAAAGCATCAAAATCAAGTCTACGCTCTACTCGACCATACAAAAGAACGTTCCTAGTGATAATGTGAGGCTGTGTAAGCGACCGTTGTTTACATGAGCAATAGTTCCGAAATTCGTAAAATGTTTCACTCGATTTTCAGACTTTGACCTGTAAAAAACATGTGAAAACTTGCATTAAGTGTAAATATGATAACATGAGTATGTAGAGGAATCACTTTGTCAAATATTCTGTTCGATGGTAATATTTCACGGGAGTACAAAAAGGGTTAACTTTTGGCCGTTTTGGTGATGGTGCAATCTGAATTTGTTTGAATTCACGTAGTTTGTGGTCAACGGCATGTGACGTCACTCCGTAATCACCCCCCCCCCCCCCCCCCCCCCCCCCCCCCCCCCCCCCCCCCCCTCCCCTCTGGCTATTAATGCCCCTTTCATCACAGTCAATTTGCTGGGGATTTCGATCTTGCCAGATAGTGGTGGTAGTGTTTACCGCCTGTAATTGACTGGCAACTTATTATTATTATTATACACTGGACACATGTGGGTAAAACCATCTTCTCAAGAATCGGGTAATATGGCCTAGAATTTTAGTGTGTGCATATCCTAGGTATTTACTACCCCAAAGACATTATACTGGGGCTGATTAGAGTGAAAATCGGAGGAAGAGGAGAAGAAGAAGGAGGGGAGCAGGAGGAGGAAATCCGAAAGGTAAGACAGTCCTAGCACCTGCTAGTAGCAGGTGGCCAATTATCCCACTAATTAAGTGGGCAAATATGGCCACCAAGACAAATGCGTAATAAATTCACAATATATTTCATTTTGAAACCCAAAATAATTGTTCCCATGGAGTAAAAATCTGCTGGGGAAAGGTTTAAGTTAGATTTCCGATTCTGATAGTGATAGGCTACTTGTTATGAAGTGGTTGTGGTGGTGTGGATGCGTGGGGTGGGGAGGGTAGGGTGTTTGTGGTTGGAGAGGGGTTTTGTGGTGGGGGAGGGGCTTGTGGTGGGGATGGGAAAGGGAGGGGGTTTGTGGTGGGGATGGGAGGGAGGGGGTTTGTGGTGGGGATGGGAAGGGAGGGGTTTATGGTGGGGATGAGAAGGGGAGGGGTTTGTCGAAATTGTGGTGGGGATGGGAAGGGAGTTTGTGGTGGGGGTTGTGGTGATATGGGGGTGGGTGGAGTGGGGAGGGGAGGTTGTAGGGGTGGTTTAGATTTGGAGGGGCATTGCGGGAAGGTGGAGTAGGTTTGTGGTTGGGGTTGAGTGGGTTTGTGCATGTGAGATTGGGTGAGAGGGGTTTGTGGTGGGGGAGGGGAGAGGTGTGTGTACACCAATAAGTACACAATAAGGCCAAAAAAAAAAGTTGTGTTGCCCTTAGCGACCGAACCTAAAATCGAAAACTAGGGTCGCATTTTTTTTAGATTTAAATTTGATTAAAAGTGTCTAAATGTTA
>CM069458.1:51475604-51530812 GCA_035610835.1 Ophiura sarsii | reverse complement strand
GCTTCTTTGGACCCTTGCCAACCATTAATTAAATAAATGAGAGTTTTATCCTTCCTTGGGGGTAACAACATGTGACTGGACAATACACATGCAACATGAAGCTTTTCGGTGACTATCAACCATAATTTAAGGGGTCTTAAAATGGAAATTAATTTGTTCGACGGTCTAAATTGGTGTTTTGAGCTGCCTGTAGAGAGAAAGGGGGATGAGATACACTTGTTTTGAGGCCTTGTTTGGGTTACAGTCACCCTTAAGTATCAATTTTTAGCTTTCAATCTTATTTCAAAGGTCCTCTATTAATAGGCATTTAAAAACGAAAACTATTCAACGACTCAAAATGCGCACAATTTAAGGTGGGTACCATTCGAACTTTGAAGGGCCATAATTTCGAAACGACTTGGCGTTGGAATTTTATATTTGGCATGTGTTCATGGTACCTATAGATGTATACTAGAAATGAATTTCAGCCAAATCTGAGAGGTGACCTGTACCACCATTGGTTGATTTGACATGGAATGACCCAATTGCTAGATGACAAGTCCTTCCTGTCACATATACACATTCAGTATGAAGGCTCATTTGCTGCCATAGTAAATGAAACCGTCAAGGATTACACCCTGATAGCTGAAGGTGAAGTATTGTGTTCCATGGCCGACTTCATGAATGCAGTTGGCATACTCATGGCTACACATTACTTCTTCAACTTCGCATATCACCCACAGTTATAGTTGGTTCATTAAGTTTTCTGCAGAAGATTATCCTGAACGTGTTCGATGCAATACATTTTTGGGTGTGGTATTTGTATCTCCTTTACAACATCAACTTAAGTTGAAATGAAATAACCTATAGGTAATAATGTTAGTAGTTACATAAAAGTTCAATGTTTTGTAGTTACCATTGTGTAATGAAAATTGGTGATCTCAAATTTGGAGGATCCAGAGAGACCCTGTACATGTGACTGATTTGTTGCTATACCGTAGTGAAAAGTGGTAAATTGCTCATTGTTTTTTCAGTAAATGTTAATTTGTTGCTGACAACAGTCAAATTGAAACGTTAAAAATTCCACAATCATTTTATTAATATGATTTGCTACTTGTCAAGTTGTTGTTCTTGATTAAAAAAGTTAATGATCACAAGTTCAAAATTTTGAACAAATAATGAAATTGCAAGATAATGTAATACTTCAATAGGTAGATGAAGAGTCCATCCCATCACACATACACATTTAGTATGAAGGCTCATTTGCTGCCATAGTAAATGAAACCGTCAAGGATTACACCCTGATAGCTGAAGTTGAAGAAGTGTGTTCCACGGCCGACTTGATGAAAGCAGTTGGCATACTCATCATGGCTACACATTACTTCTTCAACTTCGCATATCACCCACAGTTACTTGGTTCATTAACTTTTCTGCAGAAGATTATCCTGAACGTGTTCAATGCAATATATTTTTGGGTGTGGTATTTGTATCTCCTTTACAACATCAACTCTAAGTTGAAATGAAATAACCTATATGGGTAATAATGTTAGTAGTTACATTTCAAGGTTTTGTAGTTACCAGTGTGTAATGAAAATTGGTGATCTCAAATTTGGATCCAGAGAGACCCTGTACATGTGACTGATTTGTTGCTATACCGTAAGTGAAAAGTGGTAAATTGCTCATTGTTTTTCAAGTAAATGTTAACTTGGGCAGACAACAGTCAAATTGAAATGTTAAAAATTCCACAATAATCATTTTATTAATATGATTTGCTACTTGTTTGTTTTTCTTGATTAGAAAAGGTTAATGATCACAAGTTCAAAATGTTGAAGAAAGAATGAAATTGCAAGATAATGCAATGTATGTACCCAGTAAAGACAATTATTGTTGGATACCTTTTACATGACTAGCGAAGTCAATTGAAACTTTGGTGCTGGTTAAGAAATGATCTAGTTGTTTCTTTACCTGGAGCATAACTTTTTGGAACCAATTTACACTTTGAATATTTATACTTTGAGATGGTATTTATATGAGTATAGTTTAGATCTGCAAGTACATTTGGTATCATTTTGGAATGAGCAATTTGTTTTGTTGGCTTTTGGTTTATAATAAAGTTTGTGATTTGATACAAACTTATGCCAGCATTTTTCGACCACCAAATCTGATCTAGTTTAGGACCATTGCTGCCAATAAATACCCCAATCTGTTGGCAGTTGATTTAATGAATATATTGTAATGTACATGCAGGTCATTTTGTGTAGTTAAGATTGTGACACTTTTGTAGTACAGAATCGGGATTGGATAATATGCTCCATGTCGACTTGGAGCAAATTCAAGCACTATGACAAATGCTTGGAAACTTGTTATTCTGTCATAAATAAAAGTGTTGCCCCAATGTGTACTAATACTAAACTGCTCAAAAAAACTTTGTGGACTTTTTTTCAATCACAATTTGTTCAAATATCTCGGGATATGTTCATTTAGTTTAATATATCATGTAAAAGCTGATGTGTTCATCATTACAATGATATCCAATTTGAAGCAATCCCTTTTTCCAGTGCTCAGCCACATGGGGAGGTCGCAATCTGAAAGTGCCAAAAACAACACTATTTTGTGCTGAAAAATCATCACACTACACTGTAGTGGTCTATGTAACACTTCATTGAACAGACAACAAAAATGTTCTTTTGAGCACGAAATAGTGTTGATTTTGGCACATTCAGATTGTGACCCCCCCCCCCCCCCCCCCCCCATGTTCTCGAGCAAGTAGCTGAGCACTGGAGCAAGGGATTGCTTCAAATTTTGTATCATTGTAAAGATGAACACATATCAGCTTTACGTGGATATATAAAACTTAATGAACATATCCCGCGATATTTGAACAAATTGTGATTGAAAAAAAAATCAACTTTTTTTGGAGCAGTTTATTTTGATATGGTAGACCTTTGCGAGTAATTTTGGAAGTCTTTGAAAATTCAACTTTGCGAAACTCAAATTTATGATAGGCCTGTGCATGACTGAGTACAACCCAAGCCATTTCATGTAAATTAGTCAGGCTTGCTCTCTCATCTCAATGGGCTGCAAATTGGCCACTTGAGATTGCTTGACCATCCAATTGTTTATTTACCACCTAGCTACATAGGTCAATGAACTTGATATTGAATATTGTTAGTGATTTATTTTGGACTTTGAGATTATTATAATACGTATAAAACTTGCAATTATCTTGCATGTCTTTGGTATTTCAAATTCTTATTTCTATTATTCAAGTATGGTTTCATTCGACTTGTTTGATTTAATCTTTTGATTTAGTGCCTCTATGATTATGATGACTTCAAGCCAAATTCATCCCAAATTTGAGTGCTCTGCAAAGTGCTCATGTCATATTTTATTATGGATGAAGTTGGAATAACTTTATTGTTTTCACATGAATTTGATAGAGTGGAAACTTTGGAAGGTTTTGAATTGTTTATAAACTGCTCAAACAAAGTTTGGAATTTTTTTTTCAATCACAATTTGTTCAAATATATCTGGATATGTTCATTTAGTGTCAGTTAAAAGCTGATGTGTTCATATTTACAATGCTATCCAATTTGAAGCAATCCCTTGTTCCAGTGCTCAGCCACATGCTTGAGAACATGGGGAGGTTGCAACCTGAAAGTGCCAACATCAACACTATTTTGTGCTTAAAAATCGATAGATCATCACACTACTATACACTGTAGTGGTCAATGTACCGTAACACTTCATTGAACAGACGTTCTTTTGAGCATGAAATAGTGTTGATTTTGGCGCATTCAGATTGTGACCTCGCCATGTTCTCAAACGAGTAGCTGGTCCGTCAGCTTTACATGGATATATGACACTAAATGAGCATATCCCGCAATATTTGAGAATCTTGTGCTTGAGGGGAAAAAATCCAAACCTTTTGGAGCAGCTTAGACTCATACAACCTTATGATTTATTTGTTTGGTATATTTTGAGTTCCATGATTGCTAAATGTTTAATATTTGGGATAGTCAATGTGAATCCAAATTAAGTTTATAATCATGTTTTTGTAACAATAATATGTGTTTGGTCACAGTAATTTGTAATGTAGGTCCAAATTCTTTTAATAAAGACATTGGCTGCTTACTTCTCAAATTCATCGTTTATGATACATGTATGTCTGTGGTGAGATTTGGTTGATACGCTCAAATGAATCTCACGGCGAGCAGATAATATCATATTGTGTATTTGCCATGTGCGATATTTATTCAATTGTTGATGATGGGTTAAACTTGTATTATACTGTTATTCTGTATTTTTGCTTTGTGTATTAGTATAATACGTTCTATTTCCAAATTTTAGTCGTTATATTTTGAATCTTTTTGGATTGAATACTACTGATGACTTTTCGACATATTTAATTCCAAATTGATTTAGTGGATATGTTGCCTAATTTTACACACATTTTGTCATTCCAATTTATCTTTATGCTTTGGTTTTAGCATATCCACATTACCCAAATTGGCATAATTCTGTTATACCCTACACACCAACATCGGTAGTATGCGTCGTTCTTAAAAATTACGCACTATGAATACCCCTGTGAAGGGTATAACAGAATTACTCCCCCAAATTATATTAGAGGTTCTGATTAATATTATTGTATGTAAATTTATTATTATCAGTATTATAATTGTCATGACTAGTGTTGATTCGCATCCGGTCAAGTTGTCAAAATTGATATCAAAGTTAAAGATAAACCACCTACTTATGGCGGGACTCAAGAAGTCACTTTTTGCATTTTTCGAGTGCTGTAATTTTTGAACTATGAGTTACTTGAATATAAAAGTATACATTTTTGTAAAGAAAATGGGTCAGAGAATCCATTTTTGGCATCAATTTTTAACCAAATATTCTTATTTTTTTTACAGATTGCCCAAAAAAACCAAACAGTTACTGACATTTTTAGTAAAATATGCCCAAGTGGCATGTAAAGACACAAACTTGGGGTAGGTTTTTTCATTATTTAACCTTTTGGGCACTTTTGGTCAAAATTTCAGTAACAAAGTTTAGGTGAAAAAAATTAGAAAACCGACCCGTTCCCACTGTGGCTGTTTGATACCAGGACGTGGACTCGATGCTACATCGAACCTACTTCCAAGCCTATTAGGAACGCGCAATAAGGGGGTTTGACCCTACATCAACGATGTAGGGTCGAAACCTACTCGAAGAGGTAGTCTCGCACCTAGGACATGGTATCAAAATCGCTTGTGAGAACGCGTTTTACTTATCGTATGTGGACTCGTACCACTTGTTCCACAATAACAAGCATGTTGCGCTGCGTCAGACTGCGCCGCCGCGCGGTGCAAAATGCAATTTCACGCAGCTAAATGTCATGCACGCGTGGTATTTACGCAGTAAGTACGCACGGCGCACTCGCTTAAACTTGTAAACAAGTAACATCCGGGTAAGTGGACTCGATACCACATCGGTATTTTGATGTATTTTAATCGCACAATGAGAACGCAACATCACTGTTATGCATGCAGACTCGCACCTAGGTATGAGTCCACATTCGCAGTGAGAACACGCCCTAAGTTAGAGTGTCTTTACTTTTTCCCAAGAAAAATTGGTCAAAAGTGATTTTTTTTATGATTTTCTCAAAAAATCAACATTTTTGGTCAAAATCGATGCCAAAAATGGATTCTCTGACCCAAATTCCATCCAAAAATGTATACTTTTAGATGCATTAATAGTTCAATAATTACAGCACTCACAAAATTCCAAAAACCTTTCCTTAGTCCTGCCAATGTAATACTAAAGAGTACCATTACTCATCTTTGGCATTTGAATTTGTGTATGAAAATATTAATGATGGAGTCAATAAATTCACTGACATCAAATCTCATTGTTTTGTAATGTGTGTATCATTTGGAATTATCTGTCCGAGTCATTTGACTCGCTTTAAAGTGTGTCCATTGACACGCTTGAATTGTTAAATGGATTTGACTCACTTTCAGTATGAAGTGTGTCGATTGACTCACTTGAATTGTTAAACAGATCCGAGTCATTTGACTTACTTTGAGTTTGAAGTGTGTCCATTGACTCAATGGAATTGTTAAACAGATGTGAGTCATTAGACTCACTTTGAGTTTGAAGTGTGTCCATTGACTCACTGGAATTGTTAAACAGATCTGAGTCATTTGACTCGCTTTGACTTTGAAGTGTGTCCATTGACTCACTGGAATTGTTTAACAGATCCGAGTCATTTGACTCACGTTGAGTTGGAAGTGTGTCCATTGACTCACTCGATTGTTGAACGGGTCGCCTCACGGACAAAAATGAATACCCACCTAACTGAGTAATGTGACCCACGTAGGCAGGTCAATTGACCTATTTAAATAGGTCACTTGAGACATTTGTACTTTCAGTGAGTAATGTGACTCGCACAAGTGGGTCAATCAATTACCAATGACCCACTTTCATACCAATTATACCTACTTACATGGGTCATTTGACTCGCTTAAAGTGTGTAATATGACTCGCATACATTCTGAAAGCGGGTCGCCTCACGGACAAAATGATTACTCACGTAAGCGAGTCGCTCGACTCAGAAAAGTTTTCTGTGTGGTGGGGGTCCAGTGGGCGAAGCCTCCGGAAGCTCTGAGCATTACAACGAATTTAGGACACAATTTTCATGTATCTTGCCATCGTTGACCCCATTTTCCATTCATAAAACAACATGTTACCCTAAAAAAAAAATTAAAAAAAGAAGAAAAGATTTTCAAGGGGGGTGCGTCCGCACCCAACGCACCCCCCCCCCCCCCCCCCCTTCTGACGGCCCTGAGTCCCCATGTTCTTCTGTATGGTCCCGGTGTATGGTGGAGATATGGCGGTCCAGATGTGATTTGTATTAGAACAGGAAGGATTCAATTTAGACAGCAGGTTTTGTGTTATAATAGACACTTGTTCAATACAGATTCAAAAATCATTCACTGTACAAGCAGAAAGTTTCGTGCTACATTCATTTTCACGCTTAAAAAATTGCATGGTCAAAATCACAAATGTACCAACAGAAGCTCGTGTGTACCTGGTTTTGATGAATGGGGGTGGGGGGGGTCACTCCACACCCCCCTCTGGGGATGCCCTTGTATGTATAGCTTTGACCGAAGGGGGCTTTATTAACTTGCCACCCGCTGCTGATGATCTTAAATTCCTCGCGAGAGTGTGGATAGTCAGCATGTCAACTATGTATTGCGGTGCAAGTCCATTTGGTAATTGTTTCCAATTTTTCGTCTAGAATTTTGTATCAATATGGTAAAATCTATCTTTACTTCTCCTTGTAATACCATTATGGTCGAAAAATGTTACACATTTTGTTCGTGGGTCGGTGTGAAAGGGGGCGGGAAGGCGTATAAAGTGCAGTAGGGCCTATGTCATTTAAACATCAAAATGCAACAATTGGTGAGATTAAATGCAAAAATTATGCATAAATGGGAGCTTTCATGGCACACAAAGTGTTAAACATGAAATAAAGAGGCAGTCAAGAGTGACTAGAGGATGGATTTGCAGTTGAAAAATTATATTGTAAAAAATATCTCGGATTTGGTGTGCCGCTGGAGATTCAAAACCCTACATATTTCTAAGGGTGATTTGGGAAAATACAGTACCCATTTCTATGGATTTTGCTTCATTATAGACCCAATTTTCGCAAAATTATAGGGAACATTTATTTTCACAACCATCCCAATCCATTCAATACATCACAACCATCCCTAGTATCATTACAGCCATACCATTACAATCCCTTCTATCACAACCATATTACAACTATCCCAAACATTACAACCAGTCCATAAATCACAACATCTAGCATCACAGCCACCCCACATATCACAACCATCCCAAACATCATCCATTCAATACATCACAACCATCCCTAGTATCATCACAGCCATCCCATATACAACAATTACAATCAATTCTATCACAACCATCCCAAACAGCAACCATTCAATACATCACAACCACCTTAAGTATCATCACAGCCATCCCATATACAACAATTATAATCCCATTTATCACAACCATCCCAAACAGCAACCATTCAATACATCACAACCATCCGTAGTATCATCATAGCCATCCCATATACAACAATTACAATCCCTTATATCACAACCATCCCGAACATCATCCATTCAATATATGAAGAGGTATTTTGCAAAAGGGCCTACATCCACTTTGGCTCTTATTGAGAAAAAGTCAAAAAACTGTTTCTAAATATTCAAGTTGAGCAATTGAAAAACTGAATGGATTATGAAAAAGGTACACTACATACTAATTGAAATTGATATAAATTTTAAATGTGCTAGTTTTAATTTTTTTTAAAATCATGTTTACATTTTTTGAAAATATTTGGATGTAGGCCCTTTTGCAACAAAACTCCATCTGTTTGTACATAAAGAAAAAATACCACACACAAAAAATCATTTATTTTAATCATTGAAAATAAATAAGTTTGATATTGAAATGTATAGGTCACAATCATATGTTTCAAGGAAATAAAGTCATTTTTTTCAAAAATACCTACATCTCATTGTAAACAGCCATTGAAGTTGTTGTTTTGTTGCAAAAGGGCCTGTATCCCGATATAATTCTGGATACAGGCCCTTTTGCAACAAAACAACAATTTCAATGGCTGTTTACAATGAGATGTAGGTCTTTTTGAAAAAAATGACTTTGTTCCCTTGAAACATATGATTTTTCCCTATACATTTCTATATCAAACTCATTTTTTGAAAAAATGCACCATAGCCCTTTTGCAAAATACCTCTTCATAACAACCATCCCTAGTATCATCACAGCCATCCCATATACAACAATTATAATCCCTTCTATCACAACCATCCCAAATAGCAACCATTCAATACATCACAACCATACCTAGTATCATAACAGCCATCCCATATACAACAATTATATACCTTCTATCACAACCATCCCAAAAATCAACCATTCAATACATCACAACCATCCCTAGTATCATCACAGCCATCCCATATACAACAATTACAATCAATTCTATCACAACCATCCCAAACAGCAACCATTCAATACATCACAACCACCTTAAGTATCATCACAGCCATCCCATATAAAACAATTATAATCCCATTTATCACAACCATCCCAAACAGCAACCATTCAATACATCACAACCATCCGTAGTATCATCATAGCCATCCCATATACAACAATTACAATCCCTTATATCACAACCATCCCGAACATCATCCATTCAATATATAACAACCATCCCTAGTATCATCACAGCCATCCCATATACAACAATTATAATCCCTTCTATCACAACCATCCCAAATAGCAACCATTCAATACATCACAACCATACCTAGTATCATCACAGCCATCCCATATACAACAATTATAATCCCTTCTATCACAACCATCCCAAATAGCAACCATTCAATACATCACAACCATACCTAGTATCATCACAGCCATCCCATATACAACAATTATATACCTTCTATCACAACCATCCCAAAAATCAACCATTCAATACATCACAACCACCCCTAGTATCATCACAGCCATCCCATGTACAACAATTATAACCCCTTCTATCACAACCATCCCAAACAGCAACCATTCAATACATCACGACCATACCTAATATCATTAAAACCATCCCATATACAACAATTATAATCCCATATATCACAACCATCCCAAACATCATCCATTCAATACATCTCAACCATCCCTAGTATCATCACAGCCATCCCATATACAACAATTATAACCCCCTCTAGCTCTATCACAACCATCCCTAACATCAACCATTCGTTACTTCACAACCATCCCTAGTATCATCATAGCCATCCCATATACAACAATTATAATCCCATATATCACAACCATCCCAAACATCATCCATTCAATACATCTCAACCATCCCTAGTATCATCACAGCCATCCCATAGACAACAATTATAATCCCTTCTATTCTATCACAACCATCCCAAACATCTACCATTTATTACATCACAACCATCCCTAGTATTATCACAGCCATCCCATGTACAACAATTATAACCCCTTCTATCACAACCATCCCAAACAGCAACCATTCAATACATCACAACCATACCTAATATCATTAAAACCATCCCATATACAACAATTATAATCCCTTTTATCACTATCCCAAAAAACATCCATTCAATACATCACAACCATCCCTAGTATCATCATAGCCATCCTATATACAACAATTATAATCCCATATCCCAGCAAACACAGAACGTTTCTGCAACGTTGCACCTAGGTTGCATTTAGGTTGCGTCATTTAAAACGTTTTAACAACGTTTTTATAACGTTACGGTTTGGTTGTGATTTGGTTGTTTTAAGTTGGTCTGTTGAAACGTGAGCAAAACGTTCTCTGAACGTTAAAGTTTAGTTCTAGTTTGGTTGCACTTAGGTTGTGGTTAGGTTGTCATTATAAACGTTCTTACAACGTTATTATGACGTTGCGGTTTGTTTGTTTTAGGTTGGTTCTTGGAAACGTGATTAAAACGTTCTCTGAACGTTGCATGTTGATCATCGGAAACGTTTACATAATGTTTTAACAACGTTGTAACACTCAAATAGTTGGTTGTTTTAGTTTAATCATTTAAACGTGAAAAAGATGTTCCCTGAACGTTGTAGTTTAAGTTCTAGTTTGGTTGCACTAAGGTTCTGGTTAGGTTGTCATTAAAAACGTTCTTACAGCGTTATTATAACGTTGCGGGTTGTTTGTTTTAAGTACCAAATCACACCTAAACCGCAACGTTATATATAACGTTGTAGAAACGTTTTAATGACAACCTAACCACAACCTAAGTGCAACCAAAACTAGAACTTAACTGCAACGTTCAGAGAACGTTTTGCTCACGTTTCAACGGACCAACCTAAAACAACCAAATCACACCCAAACCGCAACGTTATAATAACGTTGTAGAAACGTTTTAATGACAACCTAACCACAACCTAAGTGCAACCAAACTAGAACTTAACTGCAACGTTCAGAGAACGTTTTGCTCACGTTTCCATGGACCAACCTAAAACAACCAAATCACACCCAAACCGCAACTTTATAATAACGTTGTAGAAACGTTTTAATGACAACCTAACCACAACCTAAGTGCAACCAAACTAGAACTTAACTTCAACGTTCAGAGAACTTTTTGCTCACGTTTCCATTGACCAACCTAAAACAACCAAATCACACCCAAACCGCAACGTTATAATAACGTTGTAGAAACGTTTTAATGACAACCTAACCACAACCTAAGTGCAACCAAACTAGAACTTAACTGCAACGTTCAGAGAACGTTTTGCTCACGTTTCCATGGACCAACCTAAAACAACCAAATCACACCCAAACCGCAACGTTATAATAACGTTGTAGAAACGTTTTAATGACAACCTAACCACAACCCAAGTGCAACCAAACTAGAACTTGACTGCAACGTTCAGAAAACGTTTTGCTCACGTTTCCATGGACTAATTAAATAATGAATTACATTTTATTTTAAAAGGTTTATTACGAATCAAAATTTTAATACAATACAATTTGGCATTACAAATTTGATGTACTAATTAGGCGTATACAGGGTGACCCAAAAAATGTTAACACTCTGGGCACATGAGATATCTTAAAAGGACAGGAACACACGGGTATAATCTTGATGTATTATGAAAGCTGAGTAAATAAGCTTTCATTTGCATTTTATTGCGTTTCCATTGGTTATTTAGAACGGGAGATATGCTTCAGCAAACATGATGAAGCAAAATCGTTTTGGTCCAATTTGCATTAATTACAACTATTACAACTATGATTACGAACTTGTAAGAATGCTAAAAACATTATTGTGCAGTAATTCAAAAGTAACAATACCATTGCAACATTTAATCATAAGTTAGAATGTATCGATTATTAAATATAATTGAATCTTTTCATTCATTATCCAACGATACAAGCAAGTTATAACAGGTGGTATTACCATTGACATTAATTGGATGGACCATTTCAACAAAGAGCATGAAATGTTTCAATTTCAATTTTAAAGACTGCTTTACTGACAGATACCCATTGCACATGGAAAAAGAGTATAGAACTTGAACTCATGACAAAATACCTGTATAATTTACATTGATTTATGTGGAATATATTTATTTATGTCTTTTAGGCTTGAACAAAATCGGAAGAATGCATTGAAAAGAACAAAGAAGAGATTAACTGATGTGTGTGTGTGTGACTTAATCATGTTGTTTCTTGCTTCGTGTATTTTAAAAGCTTTACTTTATACTGAGAGGATTGGACCAAGACGATTTTGCTTCCTCATGTTTGCTGAAGCATATCTCCCGTTCTAAATAACCAATTGGAACGCAATAAAATGCAAATGAAAGCTTAAACATATAACTGTTTTACATCATTTTTTTAATCACTCACATCTGGCTTCATCACGACGTTCATATAACGTTTACACAACCAAATTATGTTACCTGGGCTGTAATCGCTAATTTGCATATTTTACCTGGCCTTACATGAGTCGAGTAAATTGTGGAAATAGCTCATTAGCATAATTTCAATGGTACAAAAATTAGCACCGGTGCTCGTTTGTAACCTTTAAATTATGGTAATGAGCTAATTTGCACCTTTTATTTATTTAAACCTATTTTTAAAAAAAAATTAAGTCGATACATACATTTAACAGCTTTTAACACCATAGAAAGAATTTTGATCTGTATACGTAAGTTCTCATATGTATAGCTAAAGGCAAGTCATTGTTCACTAATGCCATATACATTGAGCAAGAACATAGTACACATGAAAAGGTCAATCCCCGCCCCCTCCCTCTATAATACCACTACCGTTCCCTGGTTGCCATGGTGTAACTAACCGAATTTGAAAGTTTTTTACACGTTTGGTATAACGTTGTGAAAACGTTCAAGACTAACGTTCATACAACATAAAAATGTGTCGACAAATAAACGTTCTTTGAACGTTTAATCATAACGTTCCAAGAACGAAAGTGAAACGTTGTCACGACGTTCCAACAACGTAATAAATAGGTTATAAAAACGTCATTTGGACGTAATGGTATAACTAACAGAAGTTTTTTAAACGTTTGGGACGTTGTTATAACGTTGTGAAAACGTTCAAGACTAACGTTCATAAGACGTAAAAATGTGTCGACAAATAAACGTTCTTCTAACGTTGGATCGCAACGTTCCATGAACGTTGTCACGACGTTCCGATAACGTAATAAAGACAGTATAAAAACGTCATTTGGACGTAATGGTATAACTAACAGAATTTCAAGAAAGTTTTTTAAACGTTTAGGACGTTGTGATAACGTTGTGAAAACGTTCATGACTAACGTTCATACAACGTAAAAATGTGTCGACAAATAAACGTTCTCCTCGTTGGATCACGTTCACAACGTTCTTTGAACTTTTAATCATAACGTTCCAAGAACGAAAGTGAAATCTTGCCACAACGTTCTAACAACGTAATATGGTTAGCTGGGATATCACAACCATCCCAAACATCATCCATTCAATACATCTCAACCATCCCTAGTATCATCACAGCCATCCCATATACAACAATTATAACCCCCTCTAGCTCTATCACAACCATCCCAAACATCAACCATTCGTTACTTCACAACCATCCCTAGTATCATCACAGCCATCCCATATAAAACAATTACAATCCCCTCTATCACAACCATCCCAAACAGCAACCATTTATTATACATCACAACCATACCTAGTATCATCAAAACCATCCCATATACAACAATTATAATCCCTTTTATCACAACCATTCCAAACATCACCCATTCAATACATCACAACCATCCCTAGTATCATCACCCCCCCTTTTTTTTGAGCTTCAAAACTGTTTGATGACCATCCCCCCCAAAAAAAACCACACTAAAATCCAGCCATCACATCCCCCCCCCCCTCCCCAATATTGTTGATCCAGTTAAAAATTGCCATTGTTGTTTCTCTACCAACAAAAACACATCAAAACTTGATTAAAACAATACCATCGCTATTTATTGAAAAACGCTCTCTATGCAATGATGGTTTGCATTATTTATCATGCGTACTGCAGTGGGATACTGTCTGACGTAAAATGCTGATCGGGGTTTTGAATCAGCGTTTTGTTGTACAAAGAGGGCTGATTTCATAATGTAATACAATTGTATAAATATACAAATCCCAGTTTTTATTATATATTTTTGTAATTGAGGGCGCTGCCTCCACCACATCTCTTAATGCCCCTTTAATTACAGTCAATTTGCTGGGGATTTCGATCTTGCCAGATAGTGGTGGTAGTGTTTACCGCCTGTAATTTATTGACTGGCAACTTATTATTATTATTACACACTGGACACATGTGGGTAAAACCATCTTCTCAAGAATCTATGGTCAAACATCCATTTCGTCAGGTAATATGGCCTAGAATGTTAGTGTGCGCATATCCTAGGTATTTACTACCCCAAAGACATTATACTGGGGCTGATGAGAGTGAAAATCGGAGGAAGAGGAGAAAAAGAAGGAGGGGAGAAGGAGGAAAGGTAAGACAGTCCTTGCAGGTGGCCAAATTGTCCCACTAATTAAGTGGGCAAATATGGCCACCAAGACAAAATGCGTAATAAATTCAATATATTTCATTTTGAAACCCAAAATAATTGTTCCAATGCAGTAAAAATCTGCTGGGTAAAGGTTTAAGTTTTATTTCCTGTTTGAATTAAGTAGATTCTGATAGGCTACTTGTTATGAAGAGATTGTTTGTTTGTTTACATGGTTAGTCCGTATGGATACACGCTTGGGTCCTAAAGGGACCAGGCTCAAGCAAAATGCTCGGGCCAGGCTTAAAAAGCCTATATAAGCATGCCGGCTAAATGAAATGAAAGTAAGAAAAGATGGAAGAAAAGAACGAAGTTAAAAGAGCCACTTCCAACAAATAAGTTAACAATTTTGCTGTGAGCCTTCTGATGAGAAAAGAATAGTCTTGATCCAATCTCATTGCCACACAGGCTTAGATGAAGAACATTTTGTGATTTTTGGTTTGAGACTGAGAGGCTTGATATCTCCCAGCACTAAATATGGGTGGATCCACTTGCCTAAATGAGTACTTGTGGCATCAAGCAAAAGTTTTGTCTATAATTGTAAAAAAGATTTTGTAGTGATGGGCGGCGCAATAATAATCGTTTTTGTAATAGGGGGTTTGGTGTGAGGTGGGATATAGGGAGGGTGTTTGTGATTGGGAAGGGGGTTAGTGATGGGGGATTGTGGTTGGGAGGGTGTTTGTGGTTGGGGAGGGGGTTAGTGGTGGGGAGGGGTGGTGGTGGAGGGCAGGGGTTTGTGGTGGTGAATGGGATGGCCCTGCCCTGGGGAGAGGATTTATGGTGGGGAAGGGGGTGGTCGGCGTGGATGCATGGAGTGGGAAGGGTTGGCTTAGGGGTGGAGTGGGTAGGGTGTTTGTGGTGGGGAGGGGTTTTGTGGTGGGGGAAGGGTTTGTGGTGCAGTTGGGAAGGGGAGGGGGTTTAGGGTGGGGGATAGTGATGGGGAGGTGGTTGTGGTGGTGTGGATGCATGGGGTGGGAAGGGTAGGCCGTGGGGTGGGGAGGGTAGGGTGTTTATGGTTGGAGAGGGGTTTTGTGGTGGGGGAGGGGTTTTGTGAATGAAAGGGGAGGGGTTTGTGGTAGGGATGGGAAAGGGAGGGGGTTTGTGGTGGGGATGGGAGGTAGGGGGCTTGTGGTGGGGATGGGAAGGGGAGGGGTTTATGGTGGGGATCGACCCTAAAATCGAAAACTAGGGTCGCATTTTTTTTTTAGATTTAAATTTGATTAAAAGTGTCTTAATGTTACTATTTCTTGCTTGAAATGAATAAGTAGGCCTCAGCGCGTAGAACTACGTGCCGTAGCTCATTTCACATACCAATGCGGGTGGGCTTCTGAGACCGACAATCTTCTTTGTTTGGCCTAACTGCAAACGTATTTTGCCTCATATTGCTAAAAACTGGTCTAGTCATGCACATTTTAAATCATTTTAGCTTAAATGAGCTTTACACTTGCATGGTGTCCAGTTGCTGGTGTGTGGTTATTTTATAGACATTGGTGAATATATCCAATCTTTACGACTCCTCTGGATTTAAAAGAGGTAAACATGGAGTTTTCCACATATTTTGGCTACCAAATTTTCAAAAAGGGCGCCATCTATAATAGTATGAACATCCCTACTTATGCTGTGTAAGCTTGAAAATATGCACAAGTCACCGCTATAGTCATGATAGTCTAATTTGAACGAACAACACGCACACAGTACATACAGCCCATGATCACGCCCGAAATGATCACGCTTATTGTTGTGTGCACTTCAAGAAATGTGCGCAATACGCTACATCAAACTGTTCGTTCAATTACAAATCCGACAGAATGGTGTGGAGTGCAGCCCGGGGGTGGGGGCATATCCTTTTTTTTAGGAGAATTTTATGATGAAAAATACGATCTTAAGTACTAATTTTCTTAAAAAATTGTGTCTTAAAGAACTGGCTTGTTATTCAAATAAGTTTAGTAAGAACACAGTTGTTTTAAATGTTTTCAATAAAAATGGGGTCTTCAAAGAACTGATGCTCAAAGGGGGGGTCTTAAAAACTAGCAGAAAAGGGGGTTTCAGGGTGGCACATACATACCTATACCCCTTTCCATGTTTATCTAGACTTGAAAATCAAGTCTGTATTCCTACTCTCCCACCGCAGACCCTACCCACCACCACCCATTTGATACCAGTACAACGGCCTCCCACGCTCATCTAATACACACCACGATGTTGTCGCGTGCGATCTCGCACAAACACAAACCACTGGAACCAAGGACTTGACAGTTGAAACATCCGTAATTTATATCATGCAACACCTGCACGTGCGTTCTGGCGAGCAGGCAAAGGTCGTTTGTCTATAAGAAAAGCCCAGATAATGTCAAGGGTCACTGGAAGATCTATTTATATCGTAGGAGCAAATATAAATGTCGCAAGAGATAACGTTTAATTCTGGCCAGATTTGGGACCATTTACATTAATTATATTCTAAGCATGTCCATATAAATTATTGAACCTACATTTTTTTTGGCATTTTGTGATACCTATGCACAAATAGTAATAAAATGTGTGATAAAGAAATAAACAACATTCCCAACTACCCTACTCGACATACTAGTAATGTAATCGGCGGTATTTCATCCCAGCATATATCGCAATGCAAAATGATACACATACTAGAATAGGGCTATAGCCGCTATATCCAAGAAAACTTATGATTGTAAGGAAAAATTGCACGAGGAAAAAGTGTAATCAATAAAAACAAAGTGGATCATCACCCTGTAAATCTATACTCTTCCAGGTAGGTATGGCCTGAAAAAATGTGTTTTTCCCGGCAAGCGATTCCAAATTTCCCTCCAAATTGGAATGCATTTCTTAATGAAAGAGTAACATTTCCCTCCAAATGCCAAAATTTCCCTCCAAATGCTCAAATTTCCCTGCAAGGAGCTTTCCGTATATATTGCCTACTTTTTCAGCCTGTGGTCAGCCCTAAACTAACATTTTTATTTGATGTATTTTTCATGTTTTTTTCTTTACTTTTTATTCTCCACTCTGTACTGATCATAGTTGTATGTAAACCAAACTATAACATGTTTTAATAGTAATCTTGTATATGATTGCCTACCAAAATACAAAAATGCAAAACAAAACAATGAAACAAACAAAAAATGTAAAAGGGGTAATTTTTGCGCGCTTATGTATTGTTCACGCATTGAAGCTTTTCAAGTGTTTTGTATGTTTTTGCATTTGTTATTTTGTGAAGTTTCATCACATTTCCTCAGACCTATACGCAAAATAGATATACTCAGAGTTATTATCTTCAAAAGTGTGTCACATTTCGAGATCCCACGCCAGTTAAATCGAACGCTACACTTGGTTTTATGCACTCTACAAGTTATAACGGGGATGATTTCTATTCCCAGACCCTCACAGTGCGGGATGATACGGGTACCTGTTATAGGCATGTATAGAATGATCTTACACAGGGATAACTCATGCCTACTTTTAACTTAATAAAGTTCAATGATGTTTGTGTCCGGCTGAGTTACTGAAAGTAATTTTTCTAAGACTTGTACACTACTTTTTACACCACACAGCGTATACACCGCATCAGAAATCATTTTTACATGTACGGGAAATTGACCAATCACAGCACCCGATTTGGACACACCCCCATTTCGACACGTCGCCCAGCCCGACATTTTTCGGGAAAGCCCCCTTGTGCTATTTTTAACTCTTGTTATACCCATAAGGCAATATTCTCCCGGTTGGATAACAAAATGGAAGCAGGACACTTTCAGCTCGCGTTTAAAAAAAACCCGAAGGAAATCGGTGAAAAGGTAAGGAAATTATGACTTTTTGAAAATAGAATTATGTGGAGTTAAAACTTCAAATATTCATGACATGTTTGACGAAAGGCTAGGTTTGACTACTGATCGTAAACCGCAAAATTCGCCCGTCATAAGGGAGCGATCGTTATTTATGGCAGGGGGGGGAATGGTAAAATTTAGGGGGGAACGCGAAATTATTTTTCCGGAAAGAGGGGGGGATGCGATATTTTTTTTAAGGAATGAGGGGGGAACGCGAAATTTTTTTTCAACTCTCAGAGAAAAAAGAAAAAAAGAGGAAAGAAGGAAAGAGAAAATGAAAAAAAAATGAAAAAAGAGCTGTTTGGAAATGACACTACAGGAGGAGAAGTTCCAGATGAGGGCATGGAGAGTGAAGATTCTGAAAGAGATGACATTGAAAATGAAGACATGGATGAAGATATCACGAGCAGGGAGAGTAGTGAAAGTGAATCTAATGATAGCAACAGTGGCGTAGCCAGAGGGGGGGGGGGGGGGGCGAGGGGGGCGATCGCCCCCCCCCCCCCCCAATATTGACGTCGTGTCGGTTGAGATTGGCACTGTCGGTCATTTGACCAGAGGAATCATGGAATTATGATGGTCAAAAGTACATTATATGAAAAAAAATCGCGCGCTATGCGCGCATAACAGTCACCAAAATACAATATTCTTTGCTACAAGCTTGTTTAGAACCAAAATGTACCACAATCGTGCCAAAAACAGGTGTAAAGTCAAAAAAATTCGCGCGCTACGCGCGCATTTCTTTACTCATCACAATCTTGTCGGTTAATTTCCATTTATCGCCCCCCTCCCATATGAATAACCTGGCTACGCCACTGGATAGCAATGGTGCAGATAGTGAAGATCAAGATGAAATTGTTGGCATGTTTGGGTCAGAGACCGATTCAGAAAATGAAGAAGTACAGATTGTTGTAACCAGGGGTGGTAGAAGAGCTGGAAGCTGGAAAAATGCATTTGGTCGCATTCTTTAAAGTTGGGTACCACTGCACATTCACACAGTTTAAAATCTAGCAATTTATTTCTGAAGTAGCCTACAAATCATATGGATTGAATACACAGCACCTATATTTCATAAATGACACAACTCTTAAATGTCACAATGTGATATTGTTTGCATTTTTGTATGCTTTGTCAACCAGATAGTTTTATGAGACTGATGAATGCAAAACATTGTCGCATTCTTTAAAGTTTGGTACCACTTGCTGCACATTCACACATAGTTTAAAATCTAGCATTTTATTTCTGAAGTACAAATCAAATAGATTGAATACACAGCACCTAGTTCATAAATGACACAACTCTATAATGTCACGATGTGATTTTGGTTGCCTTTTTGTATGATTTGTCAACGAGATGGTTTTATGAGACTGATGAATGCAAACATTTTGAAATAAAATATAGAGTGTAAAAATCCTATGATATTGTGTGTTTGTTTAAATACTTAAAGTTTCACATATATGCAATTTTCACTCATGAAATATTGTTGTAGTTTGCAATGTACAGCCTTATTGAGTGTAGCTATATATATTCACTGACTAAAAATATACATGTCAAAGTTTACTGTGAAAAATAGTTTCTTAAAAATTGCCAGGGGGGAACCTGAAATATTTTGTCAGTTGTTAGGGGGGAACCCGAAATAAATAACAGCAAATGGAGGGGGGATCTGAAAAAAAAATGTGAAAAAATGTGAAAAATGCCCATTCCCCCCCCTGCCATAAATAACGATCGCTCCCTAAATGGGTACATTTTAACATGAATCACTGACATAGACACGAGTGTCTACTAAACCCATTGCTGTTGGTCTCATCCCGGGGCCTTTAATTTCCTTTTGGGGCCTTTAAACAATTCGGAGCCAACATTTCACATTCTCGACCATTTTTGTCGATTTTGTAGCGTAAAATGTGCGTAATTAGATGCGCAGAATTCCAAAATGGCGTGTGCAATTACGTTTTATAGGCAAAGCTGAATTAAAATTATGCCCAGAAAAACGTCCCAATCGTGTGCATCCTTGCATGAAATGTGTTCATAAAGTAATATCTTGATAATTTACTTGATTTTGAAATTTATCAAGAGGAATTTAACATTACTGCTGCTTTGAAACGACCGTATTTTATGATCAAATTTGACCCTTTTTGTTTGTAAATCTCCCAAAATGCCCAGAATGGTCCTATCAAAAACATGAGGCAGCTATAATTTTCTGACTGTGTGTATATGAACTAAAGCAATGGCTGCCTTGTGAATATTTTAGAATATTGCATGTTTGGGGTCACCCAAAAGCTCTACAATTGTTAGGGTTCTTTCACTCAATAAATGAGACCTATTTGAGGATACTGTATTGAAAATTGACGAAATCGTGGATAGTTATTATTATAATATTTTTTTATTAACTTTTCAGTCAATCAGTAATCCAATTTCCATTGATCAATTGACCATTTGTATCCTATTAATTCTTCCTTCTCTCCACCCCCGCCCCCATTCCATCCCCCATTCCCTCCAACGCGCCCCCCATTCCCTTCAACGCCCCCCCCATATCCTCCCCCCCCCCCATATCCTCCCCCCCCCCCCCATATCCCCCCACCCCCACCCCCACCCCATCTCCGTGGCCTTCCCTTGGGAAGGGGCCTGAAATTTGGTTAATTTGTTCTGAGTGAAGGGACCGTTCAGACCAATTGTAAGCTATTGTTGCATATTTTGACATTCGAAGTCAACGTTGATTGTTTGGGGTCACAATTTAGTTGGGCAATTGAGCTGACCGGGATGCAAAGTTGTGACTGGGGGCATGTTAGGGACGCACCATTTGATTTTCGGGGGGGGGGGGGGCATGAGAGTTGGGTCGGGCGGAATTTTTGTACAATGTAGGCGGATTTAAAAAAAAAAATTAGCAAAGGCGGCCAAGTGTTTTTTTAAAGGTTTTTTACTGTTTTTCTTACATTGAGTTGGGTGAGTCATCTTTTTTTTTACTCGGCAGTGAGTGGGTCATCTTTTTCTTTTTTCCTGGTTGGTGGGCAATTTTTTTAAAACTTCCATCCCCCCCTCCCCCCCCCCCCCTCCCCCCTGAGTACCTAATGGTGCGTCCCTTATTCAATGAATCTCATGCCTTTTTGTAAATATTGGTATAACTTCTAATTTTACTTTTTGCTGTTTTTGTCATTTACAGAATACTGAAACGTGGCTGAGAGTGGCTTCGAAAATTCAATTCCAGTCAAATACCTGCCAGTGTCACCCACCAAAAGCAAAAAGATACCATGTGGAACATCTCTGTGACAAGAAGGGCCAGTTGCAAGTCACACATCAGCTTCAACCGTGCAAAGACTTTCATGATAAATGATATTGATACCAATTATGGAGTTAATTTTTTGTTTTTTTACCAACTCTCTGATAATTAGTGGTTCTGCTGGAAGTCTGGACCTTTTAAAGAAAAACCAAATGTCCGTAAAACTGTTGTTACATTAAAACTACACAATATTGGACGCTGAATCAAATTGCACTTGCAATAAAGAGACAAATTTGCTTAAAGTTTGAGTTTAATAAATTACTTAAATGACAGATTACAAACAATAAATAAAGATATCAAAGAATTGATACTGGTATTGGTACATGTTTTATTTTATTATTTTAACACCAAGCATTTTATTCAAAATGATGTAGCAGTGCGCCAAATATGGCTGTTCATTTAAAATTCTATTATGTTATCTTTTCCAGGGGACGCCCTCAATTGCAGATTTACATTTCTGATCATAAATATTCCAAGATACAGAGCGGTACGCTTCCTAATTACCTCAAAATCATGGTTTTAGAGTAAAAATAAGTTGTCGGCGCAGACTCCGACAGTTTATTTTCACTCGTAAAACCATGATTAATAAGTAATTAAGAATTGTATCACCCTGTAACTTTGAATGTATGTACGATTTATGATCAGAAATGTAAATCTGCTAGAAAAGCTTTCAATTTTTTTTCGAGGATTGAGGTCGTTACCTGGAAAAGATCACATAATAATTTTATACCTTTAATATGCACCATGCAGCCAGGTCTTTTGTTATTTCAATAAGACTCAAGAGCCAGATCTGGACTTTTAGCCATGTATTGAGTTATGTATCGAGGGTAAAGTCGCCTATTTTTGGTTACTTTCGCTAAAATCGTGTAATTACATCGGTTGTCGCCATTTTAAAGCAATACCAGGCATCAACTACATGCGGCGACTTTTTAGCCGTCAGTTTATAACGACAAGGTCATTTTCATTACACAATTTGGGCGAAGTGACCGAAAATAGGCGCTGACCGAAAACTGGCGACTTTACCCTACACCTAGCATCAAACCAAAAAGGCACTCCAACAAATATGTTATTTCCTATTTTGCTTTTCTCTTCTTTTTTAAAAAACAAAATTGCATTACAAATGATCATTATTGGTCTTCGAATAAAACTAAACATCTTGTTTCTAAATGCCCAGATTTTGTAATTAAAATTTTGGAATGTGACGAATTCATGCAATATGAAGGAATCATCCTAGAAACATGCATCGTGATGCCATTTGACTTTTGAAAGTTTGTTATTTTTTTCATTTCAGTCTTTTAATTCATCAACACAATGAGTACTTTAATTAGTCCCAAGGCATGGCAGGCATGCATCAAGTATACAGTGGAACCTCTCTAACACAAAGTTGCAAACGCCTCACATTTTAGTGTTTAATATCCAGTCATATTATAATGGTAAAATATAAGCTTGGGACTTGAATAGCACTTTGTGTTAACAGGTAATTTGTGTAAACGAGGTTCCACTGAATGACAGAAGTACCCTTTTTTATAATTGTATGACCTTTATTCCCATCTCAGACTTGATACATGGATGAGACCTAAAGTATGTAGTACACTATTCCCCAGTGTTCATTTTAGTTCTATATATCAAAAGACAAACAGTTCTGTGACGAAAGTCAGTGATGATTATTATATCTGTGACTCATGCGTGGAAATATGTCCATAGCCCTTCTTCTTCAGATACTGCTCAACATCCCTTGTGGGACAAACCGAGCAGGAATGGTTGTGCGCTTGTGCTATTCAATTTAGTCCTTGGTTTCTTTGTCTTGCTTGCGGTAGTGATCTAGAATTGCCGTCCTGAAGGGTTCTAGTTCTGTTATTGACGTGCCCGGTTGAGGTGATGTTCTGCGGTATCGGTAAAGAGTTCCATAGATGATATACAGGTCACGCATTAAAATTTTAAAAACTACTGTGAGAAAGCACAGTAGGACTTCTGCCTTTTATCAGGGTAGAGAGTTGTATAGTCTTAGCATCACACTGTGTAGGGAGCAGCACACTAAACTTAGGAGTGTGATCATGTTGACGACAGGTAGAAAACAAACAAAAATGATTCATTGTCGTAACTTGATATCACACGCATCACTGGAAGTATTCTCAATCATGCTCAATGTGATCCTTGAATTTCGCTGGGACCATCAGTCATGGCGAAGTATTGCATAGACGTAGGCGTAGTTTCCCATCTAATGAACCTAAATAGAAAGAATACACAAACAAACAAAATGTTAAGTCACAAAGCACAGTCAGATTCTGTTCATCAAATTAGGATATAAGACTAGTGTACTTTGGATTCCAGGTGTGTATTGATTACGAGGATCGTCACGTTAAAGTATGACGCATACATTTATCTTGAGGTTTGATACACGCCTGAAACCGATGGTGTACAATTTTTAAATTACAACTGATTGGTCTTCATTATCTTTTTAATGGCTATATCTGATAATCATGACCTCGGATGCTAGATCCGAGACACAAAACAGGTCTAGTTAATGGCGTAACAGTTTTAATAAAGCTCAATATTTTTTATCAAAGCCTAGGTCAACATCATCCTTGTCCTTCTGCTACGACACGGGTACCTTTATTGAAAGAATGGTTTTCTCACTATTTACATCAAATCATTTTGCAACATAAAACTGACGCAGACCAAATCACAGCATTACACTAGTCTACAGCAAATTTATTTATAATCTAAAATGGGACTTTTTTGTTCATTTTATCATTATTTCCGTGGTAGACATATTTCAGGATAATGCCCAAGCAAAAATGACTGAATATAAAACCTACCTTGTAAAAGTGCTGTGTTTATATGCAAAAACATCGCATGTATTCAATCATGCATATAAGCTTCCTTGTTGTCATGTTCAGTACAAATTACAATGTACTGTGTTGATCATGTTGATAGTCGTTGCGAACTGACTGCGCCGCTGTTATCTTATATATCCATCCAGTTTATTATCTAAGGTCTGCCTATGCTCAAACTATAACTTGTCATGAAGTATAAACCGATAAAAACACATTTAAATTGCGAGAAAATACGAAATCAGTTCATGATTTTCTTTCGCTGGGCGCAACCATGTTTATTCGGTTGGGGATTCCCAAATACGCCGAAGTTACGACGAACGTTTACCGAACTCACGAATTTCGTTTCGTATCGAGATCGTACATTCCCGGAAAAAATATGGCGTCCTAATTCGCCAAGAACCCGGATGAAGACCTGGGATTTTACCCCCTCTATCGTATTATTCTAGTTAATGATTCTTTCGATCAATCCAATACGATGTATACGCTGTGCACCAGGGACTTAAGACAGGTGCCCATCCTAGTTTGAGATATAAGCTCAATTAGGGGGTGGGACTTAAATCGAGTATGGGACTGTACACACGTCATTACGGTAATATAACAACCAAATTTTCAAAATGTACATATTGGCCTGGTGTGTCTACTCCACACTGTGTTACTAATACCGCTCGCCTAAAACCACGTCCACATGCATGTACAATACATTTGTTATTATTTGCGTAGAATACAGGGTGAGTAAAAAAAAAGTGTACTCAACTTTCGGATTTTATATATTTTTAAATCTTTGCAAGTATGTCACTAATTCTTTTTTATTGAGACAGACGTATGATCCCATAGGCTTTCTAAAGAATTTTAGTTGGTTGAAATTGTTTGTTGTAAACAAATGTTATACTCATTTTATAAGCCAAATAAGATTTGCGATATTTTCTCTTATTTCACCATTGAAAATGCCAAATTTGTTATTGTTGTTGCTAAATTCATGTAATAATGACATTGTTTTGTCATTATTTCCCATTTAATGTTTGAAAAATAACTGAGAATGTTTGATTTGCCTTTATTAGTTAGCTAGCCTATTGTGTACCATACATGAATCCATTTGTTCATTAATACCAAGCATCATTGAGTAAAATATTCAATATTGTATTCCGTTCGGGTTAGTTTCAGTAAGGTTGCCAGTGATTGACTAAGGCTGTACATATGTTAAGCAGGGTCTATGCATATGTATCAGTGTATGGTTGGTGTAGAGGTGGGGAGCGGTTGTGTTGATGAAGGGGGGTTAAGAGAGGCTCTCTAGCTGTTTTCGCGGGCAATTAGATTATGTGGTGTTTAGGTTCTATATATGGGATACAGGTATGAGCTACCCTAAAGTGTATTGAGTCCCCTGAAAGGGTATTGGGTGCCCTTAATCAAGGCACTGTTTGGTTGTCGTTCAGATAGATGGTGGATAACGTCATAGACGGTATGATAAAATCCTGTCTCACTGACTTCCCATCAGAGTGAGTGTTTCCTGGATAAACATTGTAGCCCAATTAGGCCACCTTTTTGAGACTAAACAAAGTATTTCATTGTTGAAAACAATGATTATGAACAAAAATTGGGCTAAATTTCCATCCACCATAAATTGATATTTGATCAAACGTTGCTCTCCATTTCATACTACAACTTTATGAGATATTTTTGCAATTATGTTGGCCTTTGCCCTGGAGTAGAGTTGGGTTTAGCCCATTTAATTCTACACAGCATACACGCACTTCATCATTTACATGTGCTTCATGTCTGAAAAGGGCATGTTGTCCGCAAACACAGTTTTGAGATAGCGGTCAATATATTTGTTGAAATTTAAAGAAATTTAAAGAAAAAATATCCCGGGGGGGGGGGGGGGGTACTCACCTAAGACGGTATACGGGGATGTGCCGCTCTAATGGGTAGCTTTCTGGGCACAAAATCCCTAAACATGGGGTATGATTTTGTGCTGGAAATCCCTAATAATGGGGTCACTTTTTACAAATGGGTCTATTTTCGCGAAAATTTGCCAAAATTAGGTCTATTTTCGCGAAAATTTGGTCTAAAATGAAGCAAAACCCCTAAAAATGGGTACCGATTTTTCCAAAATCACCCCTAAAAATGGGTATGGGTTTTGAATCTCCAGCGGCACACCCCCGACCAAACCAAATGCGAGTACCGCCCCCCGGGAAAAATATGCCTTTGTAAGGGGGTGTGGACCCCAGGTACAGCCTCCGTAAAACTGCTGTAACTCCTTTATTATTCATTTAATCTATATAAAAGTAGTACTTCCAGGGCCGTCAGAAGGGGGGGGGGGGGGGTGCGTTGGGTGCGGACGCACCCCCCTTGAAAATCTTCTTCTTTTTTCTTCTTCTTTTTTAAGGTAAAAATTGCGTTTATCTTAGTTTCAAATTTCAATGATAGTAAAACTCCGTGCCAATTTTTTTTGACTTCACCCCCCCCCCCCCCCCCCCCCCCCCCCATCCCACTTACGTGAAATTCACACGAGGTGACTGACTTGGAAAATTTTTGGGGCAACCTTTTACGAAAAAAACCACCTAGCTACGCTACTGCTTCCGGTAAAAAATCGTGAAAACGCACCCCCTCGGGCAAAAGTTGCTGACGGCCCTGACTTTTTTGTAGAGAAGGGTTCAATGAATCCATCCATGATCATGAAAATTGACAATTTTGGAGACAATTATAAAAAACACGTTTTTGACTCATTTTAGGTTTTGCAAAGATACTCAAAATATATTTTTTCAAATTTTGTCATACTAGTTTTGTTATAATCCTCATGCAATTGTTTTTAAGCAGAAGACATCTAGATCTTCAATAAAAACAATGATTTGAATGAACCAGTTTGCTCTAAAGGTAAACAAGAAATGTCTTTCAAAAAGAACCATGTACATGTACCAGCAGCACCAAAATATTGGGCTTGACTGCATCTCGCCCAATATTTAAAAAAATTCATAGCTTGACCAATACATTTGGGTCATAGATGCAACATGGACACCTTCATGTTAATGAGGTCAAAGGTCACATACCAAGGTCAAAGGTCACATACCAAGGTCAAAGGTCATCTGAGGTCAAGATGTAAGATTGGCTGCATATGTAAAATTGATTACATTTAAACAGGTGAAGTACAATTGCAACCAAACTCCAGGATGTTTATTTATTTACATTATGATATTTACTTATTATGTCTTTAACAAGGAGGCTAAATACTATGTCCTCTTTCTTTCTAGTTGCCTGATGCCTGTGGTTTGAGAGCCACCTTGTTTTTAATCTACCCATACAAACGGACGACCTATTTGGGACCGCTGTCCTTATTTTTGAAACTTATACCAATACCACAGTTACACAATGGCCTGTTTATGAGCAATGTCTTTGTTCCTCATTTTATTTAACGGGAACAATTACCTTAACCTTTAACAAGGCTAAAGAGGAAGAACGGTGTAGAAAAATAAAGTTTCTGAGGTTTGTTTTACTGCGAATGTATGTAGTTCCCTGTTTTTATAAAGAGTGATACCAACAACATGGTTGCACAATGTCCTGTTTGCGGTGTCATTTTACGTGAGAAATATGACGATGTCTTTGTTCCTTGTTATTTTAACAGGATGCTGTTCAAAGATACATTGTTGTGATTACAGCTATTAAACTATCTAGATCAGGGATGTTATGAACCCGGTTATGAAGAGATAAGGAACGATGGCGTTTGGCCAATATAGTGATCTGGGTGGGTGGGGCAGGGGGGGGGGGGGTTCACTGATCAGCAATTTGCGAAAAAAAAGATGCCGCGAAATTAACTTGTTTTACAGTATTTATGATGCACAATAACCTGGAGGATCAAAGCGCTTACACTATACTAAATATAACATACAACTGATATAAGCACAATATTAATACAATAAGCAACATTAGTTTGCGAAAAAAACAAGAAAGATCAAAAGAGTGTAACTACGAAAGAATTCCTTTTCTCCAATCTTTTTAAACTCCTCAATCTTATTTAAATGTCATGTCCCTAAAGCCACAGGTGCTTGATGGTGGAAATATTAGGCTTTTATATATGAGTACCCCCCCCCCCCCCCAAAGAAATGGCCTACGTGCGTCATAGTTGTACTGTTGATTATAGTACGGTGCCATGGTAAGCAATATAATATCAAAGTATGTATGAAGGTGAAATGTTATACAGGGGAAATCCCTAAGACTTTTACCAGTTAGAAGCGAAAAGGGACCAGATTTCTGTAAAACATTTTGAGATTGAAGGGGAAAATTGTTATAATTAATTTTGAAGAATTCTGACGAATTGTGCATGTGGGAGGAATAAATTTTGAAGAATTCTGACGAATTGGGGAGGGGGGGGGGGGGTAGAAGGTGTGATACAAAATGTTGTCTAATGTATTGAAAACTGTATTACAAGTCTCAGTATAGGGTGTCCAAGAAGCATGTTTAAAGTTTAGTGTCACCTAAAGTTTTATAAGAATCTAAATACTATTCTGTCTGTCCAATGATTCCCTCCCGAGTGTAGATTCCTGCCCATTGACTCCCTCCGGGTGTAGATTCCTGTCCGTGTATGCACATGGATCTTCGTCCCGCGTTGCCACGCAAGTGACACGTACCGAAATGTTGATTTTCTTTAACCGGGGTAGCTACTATTTGGACTAATATTGTGGCTTAACCAGGGATAGCGCTACTGGGGGTTCTTGCGGGTTTAGCGCATATGTTTTCATTTTGGCGCAATAAATTAGCTGACAATCCAAAATAACCCCTGAGGCTGATCGGTTAAAGGTTAACATGGTTATGAAAAAATAAATTTCTGATTTTGATATTGATAGGTACCTCACAATGTTGGACAATATCTAGGCTATCTGAAACTGCATTTAAAATTTAAAAAAATGTGGTACGTTCGCGGAACAGTCCATTATTGTCCAAGGGTTGAAAACAAGATGCGTCACGGACGGACATTTTAGTTCTAGTTCATCATGCTATATTTTTATGTTAATGTAACATTTTCAGAGTTTTGTGATGTAATGTTGATAGCTGACACACTTTTCCATCAAATAAGATAAATATTTGGGAAAAAAGTTCGGGGGAAGTTATATCGCTAGACTTGCGTTAACATTTTGATGTTTTGCTGTCCGTCCGTGACACAAAAAAAGTTTATAAGTTTTTTAACTAATTTCAAGGACAAAGTAAAAAAATAAAAGCATAGTGAAGTATCTCCCTTATATGTATTCTTTCCCATGCAGGAGTATTAATTAATTAGGGCAGGCATAAATTAGTTAAATCTTTAATTAAAAGTTGTCACGGACGGACACAAATTTTGTCACGGACGGACACTGTTAGCTACTGTTCAGTTCTGAGCTCACAAGCAAAGCTGAATACTCACCCCTCTTACCATTAAATGAACTAATCCATACAGGTATGCCCTTTATGCAAATGAGTAGGTTTGCTACAGCAGTGAGCACATGTTATGATGCTCACCAGGCTGAAAATAGCTAGCATTGATAAAAAACAAAATATTGCAATTCGTTGGGAAGTTGGACGTTCTTGGACTCGGACAATTTTTGAGCTATTTTGTGTTAACATGGGCATACGTTCAGGCGATCATACACCATGTTGTGACAGGCCCATATAATTCATTGGGAAGTTGGACGTTTTTGGACTCTTGACAATTTTCGAGCTATTTTGTGTATACGTCGGCATACGTTTGGGCCATATGCCATGGAGTGACATGGCCTTTAGTAACTAAAGAATAACAATGTGAACACTGAGCAAAATATTGAGATACATTGTATCCTGCAAAGGATAGCTCTTCGTTATTTCAAAACATTCTCACCACTTCCAGTAGTGTCCACATTAAGATAATGCCTGTAATGGTCATACAAATTCTTAAACAAATGATGTAACACTTCTGTTCCTTTGCAGTTTAATTAACATATGGGTATGTCCATGAAGTTGGGCCAAAAAGTGTGACATGAGGTCAAAATTTCAAAATTGTTCAATTGTTAATCTGATATTATTTTTAGGTCTGACAATATCCATACTTTTGAAAAATAGTGAACTTTTTCCTCTCAAGTATGAAAATAATCATTGATTGCAGGTTAGTTTCAGGTTATTATGGTAAAAATACCTATGCTACATGGACACCATTCTGACACTTCTCCCTTGCATTATTTTTAAATAGTTCAGGTTACTCACCATTCTTATATAGATTTATATTGCACTTTCATGGTCAGATTCATAAAAGCACACAATTGATACTACTCTACATCACAAAAAGTGATATGATGCTTTGCAAATTGAGGGTTGTGGGGTAATTTGGTTCAAGCCTTTTTGATGTAGTATTTATGTCTGTAATCAATAAGGATTGCTTCTGACACACATATTTTGTATAATTTTATCATCACTGATAACTGTTTAACTGATTTAGTAACATTACAATTAAATAAAAAGTAAAAGCTTCTGTCCATACGGCTAAACATACAAGAAATTTACCTGATGCTACATGGACACCATGTCCTGTAGCATAGGTATAAATTCTATTGTTTTACAGATAACTAACATAAAATGAAGTAAGACACATTTCACTTCCTCTTTATATCAATAGCCACTACAATTACTACTAAAAATAAGAGTGATGTATAGAATTTTTTTTATTTGATACCCAATATCTACATGTACTTGATTACCGGCACTACATGGACACAGTGTCCATGTAGCATCAGGTACATTGTTTTGGTAAAAATGGTATCAAATATTGTGAGTTATCTCACTAAAAACTGTCATGTTATGTTATAAATATTTGAAAAAGAATTATGGGTGCCATCATTATAAACTAATTACCTTGTCCCTAAGCTACATGGTAATACCGGCACTACAGGTGGACACCTCGCTTATTTTCAGTTTTTTTGCTGTCTTTAATAAAACCAATTACCCCAAAACTGGTCCCAATGAGAACCTCTAGTAAAACACTTAATTGCAGGGAGCCATTCGTTTCAGTATGTGAAAGGATCTTTTTACTTGAGAGGGGCAATCATTGTAAATGTACCTATGCTACACCGGACACCTCGTCAAAAATCAGTGACGTTTCCTCAAATCATTTTAAAATAACATCATCTATGGGTACAGTTGTTGTTCAAACTTTCTTATGAATGTGATACGGTAATTTAGGACCCAAAATCAGTGGGTTCAAATGTCATCTGTGTTGTTGGTGAGCTTAAAATACTGATGCTACATGCTTTTTTGGGGTGGACTCCTTTCTGTAGCATAGGTATGGCAATTTCCCGAAGACGTCATATCAAATTGGCCGATTTCTGTTCTGTCATAATCTACTTAAAGGTGAATTGGAACATATATTCATAGATTATGTAGTAATTTTATGATTTTATGACATTTATATTTACAAAATTATGTTTTGCATTTTTTCTATTTTCATGTCACACTTTTTTGACTAAAAAAGGGCCGGACACCAACTATTAATGAAGCATAAAAATAATTACAGGGGAGCTATAACTTTCATTTGACTTTTAAAAGACATGTTAGTATGAGGTCTTTCTAAATTATATTACTTGTGAAAATAAACTTCAGGCAAACTGTCAGAAAATGCATTTATCCTACACAAATCAGCACAATTTCTTAAATTGCCCAACTTCATGGACATACCCATATGCATGTGCTGCCAGTAATTCACTTTATAACTTGTAAAATCTGAGTCTGAACAGGTTCATATACATGTGTGTATATAAAGATGCACTAGCTTTAAGTATTTCAATGTCATACAAGTAGACACCAAACTTGAAGTACTGTAGAGTTCCCATTGTGAAGAACAAATGAGGCTGATAAGTTTGTCACGGACGGACATTTTTTGCAAAACACGGGAGGAAATGGATTATTAACACAAACTACTTGCACTTATTCAAATGTTTTATATATTATGTTGATGAGTGTCATCAACTTCATTGAAATTGATTTAAATGTTGGTGGGTGTGGTTTGTTACTAAAAGTAGACAGAGTTAAATATTTGCCTCACGGTCGGACAATATAGAAATAGGGTCCTCTACTTTTACGTAGTCTTTCATCATTTCTATCTAAACCATTGTTTTCTGGGCTAAACTTATTTGCATAAGCACACTCACAGAGGACAAGATCATTTTTTAGTAAGATGGGTGGGCTTCAACTATGCAAAATACTCACAGGCTTGAATAATGTCCGGCCGTGACAAAATTTGTGTCCGTCCGTGACAAGTTTCGTAATTGATTTTATACTTATTTGATAGTGCCATTGTTAGATAACATTCTTGCATAGAAAAGGGGGGATAAAGGGGAGATAGCTCACAATGTTTTTAGTTTTCTTCTCTGTCCTTAAAAGTTGTTAAAAAACTTTAAAACTTTTTTGTGTCACAGACGGACATGTCCCTCATCGAAATGTTAACTCCAGGGTAATGTAACTACTTCCCAAAACTTTTTCCTACACATTTTTTTATTATTTAATGGATACATGTCTCATCTATCAACATAACATAAAAAAACCCTGAGAATTATTCATTAATATAAAAGTATGGCAAGGTCATATTCTACTTATGATGTCCGCTCGGACACATTTTGTTTTCACCCCCTTGGCAATAATGGACCGCTCAAAAAAATAAAACGCATTTTACGTTTTAAAAATACAGTTTCAGTTAGCTAAGATGTTGTTCAACATAATGAGGTACAATTCAATTTCAATATCAGAAATTTATTTATTCACACCTATGTTAACCTTTTAAAACTGATCAGCCTCAGAAGTACTGAAGGTCCGGAGAACCCTATTTCTATCTTGTCCATAGTGTTGGAAAAAGACTAATATCTTGACTGGTTTTTATTACTAAGACTGAAAATTCATGACTTAACATTTTTCTTACTATTTTGTAAGTATTTGATACCATTTTTTCATACTAAAGTGTAAATAAGTGGCAATTTCAAAGTTTTTTATGTAGTTAACATTTGTGTCCGTCCGTGACGCTCAAAAATGTCCGTCCGTGACAAAGTTTGTTACCCTACCCCTGTAAAAAATAAAAAATATTTACAAATGCTGTGTATCAGATATTCAAACCATGTATCTTACTTACTATTTGACCTGGAAAGCATTGGGGAATATGGAGTTGACTAGATAGAAATTAAAAAGAAGCACTAAAAGGTAGAGAACCCTATTTCTATCTAGTCCGTCCGTGACACAAACATTTCCGTCGATCTATTTTTAGTAACAAACCACACCTTATTTGTTTTTGTGTATTTCAATAAAGTTGATGATTCTCTATAACATTAAACATAAAAAATTAAATAAATGTCAGTAGTTACTTTTTACAAACTGTTTTTCGCTCATGTTTTGCACAAACGTCCGTCCGTGACAAACCGATCAGCCTCCCCTTATTTTGTATACTTTTGTGGGGTTTAGAGTTCTAAAAACCCTTAATTTAAAAACCTAGCGCTACCCCTGGGCTTAAGGAGTTAGTGATGACATATGATCTTCACCCAAAATATTTTCATTCTCGTGTAGCTACATTTCTGTGTAAATGGCTGTTTGTTATCCTTACAGATCGCAAAGTATTATAAGCAGACAAATAATATATTTTACAAACTTTTCTATAAGTATACAAACTCTTACACTGTTCCTGCATGCTCGCATATTAACAAAACATGTTGCACGCGTTTGCCGGCGTGCGCATAATGGCGCAGACTGTAAGGTGGCACAAGCTCTATTTTTTTATGGGGCGGTTAAAAGGAGGCAGTCCGTGGCTCCACAGTGCAAACCATGCAGGCCTACAAGATATAACGGCGCACAAGTAAACGAGACCAAAAAGTAAATCATACAGTCATGATAAAAAAAGGACTCCGATTAACTTAAACTTAACTCCCGGGCGTGACTTTGTATATGAGCAGGAGGTACATACAATAGGGTAAAAAAAAAAAAAATTTTTGGGGGGGGGAGGGGTGGGAGGGGGGCGTCAGTCTCTCTGCATGCGACACGGGAATCAAACCCAGAAAGAGTGTAGTCTTTTGCCGGGTCAGGGTTAATAAGATGGGTACAGATGATCATGACGATAGACCCCGCCTCCTGCTGACTATAAAACTATAAGACCTACTCTGAACTATGACCCCACTATAAAACCCTGGGACTATAAAAGATCCTAGGACTAAATACATAATTACATGGATATATATGTGCATGGGTAGCCTACTTGGATTTAAGGGCAAATGGTCTTCCTGTATTATGGGGTATCTGGAGTATTAAGGGCACCTGTGATAATAGAATTTTAAGAGTACAGATCCCATGAACCCCCAACCCAAGAACCGCCCAGCCCACAAACTGCGAATTCTAGTGGTTATACGTTACAGAAATACTTGAATTTGATTTGTTATGCTAAGATTTTTCAGAAATGAGAAAAATATGGGTTTTCTTTTGATATCAAAATTTGTTAATGTGAAAAAAATATCTAAAATGATTACAAAATAGTTGTTCCCAAACAGGCCCATAAATGAAAACATCTTCTGCCCATCTCAGAAAACATGCATAATACAAGAACTTGACACAAATGGTCAGGTCAGGGGTTAAACAGGCCAGTATAAAGGGAAGTAAGAATAAGATAAATGATACCAAACAAAATACAGCGATATTAAGTTTTACAGTGGGGGTTGGAGCTAGAACTATCCCAGCAGTCAAGGCAAATATCCCTATTATACCTAGGCTCTGGAACCACATAAACCCCTACAACCCCCCCCCCCCCCCCCCCCACACGCCCCCACCCACAAACCAGGTTGATGTATAATCATACCCCCACCCACACACCCCCACACCCACAAACCAGGTTGATTTATAATCATAACCCTCCTAAACCATTTACAGTGGCATAATGAAAACTAGCCCGCATCTGCTCCAACAAAACTTTGCACGCACCATTTCACATTGAAACCGCTCGAAAATGTTACCTCTTTTTTCGTTAATTCTTCCCTAAAATACACAACGCAATATTTCCTGAATTTGGGGCGAACGGATTATGAAACTAGAAGACACTTGAAGCTTTACTCTCGACTAAATACTGTTACGATTGATGCTAGCATTATAACGAAGCACTGATTTTTTAAACCCGAAAATCCTCCAATTTTTCCTGTTACGAAGTGAAAAAGGACAATTTTTTAGCTCTAAATTGACTACTACGTACGGTTGGTGTAACTCGAAAGCTAAAGGTTGACGAACTTTGGGGCGAACAGATAAATAGCTGACAATGAAATCTTTCGAATGATATAAGGTTAGGCCTGATTGGCCTTATAACAACGAAGCACAAATGTTAGTTAAATTCGCACTAATTTCCCGTTTTTTGACGTCTTGAAAGCATGGGTAAAATAGAGTTACAATGCGAAACTCGGTCTGTGTGCATAGTGTGCGTTCATGCATGGTGATTTTCTATTGTTATCAAATTTAGAAGGTCAACTCTTCCTGACTACCGCACGTAGAGCTGGAACTAGATCTTTTGCTTAAAATCGCGCCAAAGTTTTCATTATGATACTTTATTAACCCCTACCTCTCAAACCGCATAAACCACATTAACCCCTACAATCCCCTACTTAAAAGCATATTATGTGATCTTTTCCAAGTAGCGCCCTCTATCATTGATTTTTACTATGAAATCAGATTTTCTTGCAGATTTGCATTTTTGATCATAAATCATAAAGATCTTCTAAGTTACAGGTCGATACTATTCCTAATTACTTCAAAATCATTGTTTGAAAAATAAATTGTACCGAGCGATACAATCTATTTTTCAAATGTTACTCTAAATTCATTCTTTAAACCATGATTTTGAGGTTATTAGGAATCGTATCGCTCTGTAACTTGGAATATATTTATGATTTATGATCAGAAAAGTAAATCTGCAAGAAAATATGCTTCCAATTTATTTTGAGGATTGAGGGCGTCCCATGGAAATGATCACATAATATACCTTTAACCCCTAACAGGCCTATCCGTGTGGCTTATGTGCCATGTGTAGGAGTGCGTAATGCCGAGCCCGCAAACATACAAGCGACACGTTACCACGGTATGATCACGCAGTTTGAATAAAATTAATGGTTATATAGGTTCTCTTCGGCTTCATATTATAACTGTGTCATTTTAAATATCACTGATAGTGTAAATATGTCACACATTTTCCCAATTCATGGCAAATGACCAACTATCTCTTCAGCTAATTCAAGGCCAACACAATGAAACAACTAGGTGTATATTGTTTGTTCCCGGGTTTTTTGTGACTGGTTTTTGAATTTCTTGCATTAGGCCTATCTGTGGTGAATTGAGATTTCCTGTTATTCTAAACGGATATACCGTCCTTGATCTGTGTTGTATTTTATCACTATATTGAAGGGTAAAGAGCATGCTAAGCATTGGTGAAATGGTCATTATTTTGTAAATAATGAACTGCTGCAAAATAATGAATAATGAATAATGAAAAAGTTACTTCATTATGGTTTGAACCAAAGGTTACGGGAAACATGGAATCAACTTTCATTAGCCTTATAGTCATTCATACAAAGATTTAAAATCTTTGGTTCATATATGAGGCGATCAAGTAATATCAGTACATGTAGGACGTACCACATTTTCAGTTTCTCATGATTGTTCAAAGCATATTTGCAAAGAAACATTTTTCATTGAGCCCCACTGGAAACTGGACCATTCATTTTTAAAGATATGGGCAGTTGAAGGGTTCCAAAACAGTAAGATGAATATTTCCGACTGATTTTGCTTGATCACATCACATTATGTCCCCAGTACAGTACTAACTCTCCTAATAGGGCCACTATTTATTTTTAAAAACCCAGCCTATCCAGGGAATAATTAAGATCGAATATAGAGACACTGATGAGCCGGCCATATGGGTTGATAGCATTTATTGGATTGGGAGCCTGGGTATATGTAATCCTATGGTAGGACTAGTAACCCAGTGTTGTGAGTGACAATACAATCAGTGGCGTGCGCAGGATATTGTGAGTGGGGAGGGGGCCACCTGGCCATAAATGAAATTCCCCTGACTCAGATTCTTATCAATTCCCCCGATGTACCAACAAAATAGTAAAAGGTAGCTCCAATTTTGTTTGCAGTCACCTCGTGAATTTCACTTAAGTGTGGGTGGGGGGGGGGGGGGGGGGAGTAGGTTCAAAAAAATGCCGACTATTAGTCTATTTGGTTTACAACACCTACCCAAACAAAAACCATCTAGCGACGGCCCAGCCCCCGACTGGCTGTAGTTTCCCCAGATTGGCAGTGAATTTCCCCCGAATATTTCAATAGCAATAGCGGGCCGGGGGCGGGGGGGGGGGGGGGGGGGGGGGGGGGGGGGTTGACCAAATCAGAGCAAAGCTCGAAAAAGTACTTGGCCACCCAAATAAAATCATTAGCTATAATGCAAAGAACTCTGGTGTATGTTGGCAATGGCATGAACAAAATTACAAAAACAGATCAGTAACGATTTGTGAGGAATATAGAACATTAGTTACAGGACATCAAGTGAAGTCTTTCTCAATTTTCCTCAGGTTAAAGGGACATTAAAGGTAGATGACCCGATCACATTTTCATAGCACAGATTTTTCTCAAACATATGGAGATTTTCATATCATATGAAAGCTCGTATTTTTCTCATCATCATACTGAAATTTGACGGCCTAAATCGGTATAATTACGGAGAAATCGATGAAATAACGTCGAATTACCGCGAAAGGTGGTATACCACCAATATCGTTTGTGTACAACTCAATGGGTACATTTCACGGCATCTTTTGCGTCTAAAATAAGAACTATTAGAGTTATGCAACTCAAACTTTGGAATACGACTTTTTTAAGGATGACCTTTCATGTAGAATAGAAAACTTCAAGTTCAAAATCGGAATGTGATCGGGTCATCTACCTTTAAGTGGTGTTGAAAATTTTAAATGTTTAAAAATTTACTTCAGAATTCAAGATGAACATTAAAAATTGCCATTATTGTTGTTTCTACTAACAAAAACACAGCAAAACTTGATTAAAACAATTTCATCGCTATTTATTGAAAAATGCCCTCTATGCAAATATGGTTCACGTTATGTATCACACGTACTGCAGGGGGATACTGTCGGATGTAAAATGCTCGTCGCGGTTCTACGAGCATTTTTGAATCGACGTTTTCTTATAGGTGTAAGTTCATACATGTAATACAATTATAAAAATATACTAATCTCAGTGTTTATCATAATTGAGGGCGCAGCCTCAAACACATCTCTTAGTGCCCCTTTAATCCTAACCCCCAAAACCATGTTTTTAATCAATATCCCAGTTTTGGAGGAAAAACCGACACATAAATCGCTGAGACCCGACCAGGGGATCGAACCGGGGACCTTCCGGACACGAAACCTCAGACCCCATAGATAACTTACGGTTCCCAGCTACTCTTTCGTGCAGTATACTGCGCTCACTATAGGCTCGGTTGATTATGCCATCGAAAATCACACATGTACTTGTAGATGGCTTGGCCGTAGTACTTTGTAGCACCCATTTAGGTTAGGGTTAATCAAATGTGAAGAATTGGAACAAATTGCTAAACTAACCCTAACCCCAAAATCAGGTTTTTAACCGATATCGCAGTTTTACAGGGAAACCCTACAGGGAAAACCCTTGACAAATATCCATGCAACCTAACTCTGACCCCTAGCACTGGTATCGGGCTCGCTATTTTTTCTCATTTACTGATATTCCATTTAAAATGGAGCTCACTTGCAATACATTTCCCTGCACTACATGTAGGCGTAAGTCCGGGCTTCGACCATTCAACAATGTTCAACCTAAAGCTAAGCTTGTCCATTGGCTTGTCCCCAACACTGACAGGCCGCGCCAAAGGCGCGGACCAGAGTCACTCTCCAATGGGATGGGAGTAGCCCGCGGGTTGGAACAGCTTGGTAGTCGGCAAATATAGAGTCTGGGATATGCCGCTAATTAGAACAGCTTTGGTTGACCCATTTGAGCAGGTATTGTGCTTGGTTGATACACAGAATAGTCAGCATGGTTTTGACTATCTGTGGTTGATAATACTACATGTATGTATGTATGTGTTGGGCTGGAGGAGAACAGGTGAGGGAGTATTGTTACGTCTGCCTGACCCCCACCCGACCGGCGGTATACTGCACTAAAGCAGTTGATACTGCACTGTGACAGGCTGGTTAAGTCCAATACAGTCATATTGAACATGTAACAGTCAACAGTTAATTATAGATTCAGCATTCTCAAGTTGGTATTATAGTTCCCAAATTCTTAGGCAAGCCCAGTCTTTTTAATATATGACTTGAGTCAAGTTAAGTGTTTCATTTCAAAGTGTTTTAAAAACAAGTTAAACCAATGCTCTTAATTATTTGTTAATTATCTTCTAACAAAATGAGACCAAACTTACAATAAATTCAGTAGTGCAACTTTAGCCTGGTGTTTACTCTTCGTATTCAGAGGAGTAATGCATGATCGTTCCGGGAGGTTGACATACCCCCTATTTGACAGTGTTTCAAAGACAGTTCTGCTCATTTGACCCCTTTTTTCGCGCAAAAGCCAGGACATTTTGTCTGGAAAAAAACACCCCTTTTTTACCATTTCAAGGACACTTGTTAAATAGTCCTTCGTTTTGTGCAAAAAAGAGGAGATATTTGGTTCAAAATACCAGGGGGAGGGGTACTCAATGGATCTGAGGTTTGCGCGAATGTCCTGCCAAATAGCCTTTTCACCTGTCTGATAAATGGATGAACCCGTAACAAAATAGGACTCACTTGATAAATTCAGTGGTGCAAATTTAGCGGCTCCATGCATGGGTTGAATTGAAGAAGCCAAGGTCTATTGCTCAAGTGGACTTCCTTTATTGGTTTAAAACACAATGGGTTGATATGATGTGATTGAAAAAAAAACAATTGCATTAACAGGCATCAGGAGTCAGTCCTTGATCTATTTGTGTAAAAGTAGATTTGCTTTTCTATGCTCACAGGGACTAACAAATATTAAATTAAAATTAAATCCATGAATTGCAATAAAAGGATTATTTTAAGAGCATTTTAAGAGTTTTTAAAATATCTTCTTAGAAAATAGGTAACTGAAAATTAGCCAGCGTTGAGAGTACTGTTACCCTAGAATTATTATAGTCGTGCTATTAGTTTGTTTGTTATGGGTCATTCTTCGTATATGTCACATTTCATGTCCCGACACTTTGATATCCTATATCTGGTAATTGCGTTACACTTAAATACTTCTTTTAGTATATTTCTGTTCATAAACATATTCCCATCATAATAAAATCATAAAAGGCTGAAGAATTATTTTTTTATATAACATTTGTCAAATGTTTGATGCCAATACCCTACAAACACCTATGTCCCGATGGTTACACGTAAAATTTCCGATTGCCATATTAATTTGGTGAAGGGGATTTTTTTCATGAAAATACTTATAAACGCTAGTTATTAACAATTTAAACGTATTTCATCCAGCCATTTATCGAATTATATGCCTATTGGAGCTTAATTTACCAGTTTTTGTCGGGAAATTTCTGTCCCGATGTTTTGCGTCATCTCCGTCACGGGCCTTATGCAGCCCCATATCATTTGGGTTTTGTTGAAACATTGTATGTGAATATTTTTTATTCAGTGTCATCTCCGAACAATATAGAATCAATTGAAAATATGTATTCATTGGATTTTTAGGATTACTGGTAAAATAAGAGTAGTGACCACTAATGATACCCGTGCAGTACATGTAGACTGCTAGACATACTTTTCCGGCGAAGCTATACCGGCCCAAAACTTAAATGTATTTCTCTTAGAGGGTGTCGATGAAAAATAAAGTGACAGTCAACATTTTTACCAAAAATCGGTACTTTTGGGGGTTGTAAAGTTTTGCGAAGTTTTAAAATGGGTATGTTATACTGAAACACTAAAATAGTTGAATTTATTTGAAGAGAATACTCTTTATTTAATAGTTTGGGATATGTATGTCAATTTCTAGTTTGGAATCATGTACATTTTCTAATGAACTTTTTATACTGATAACGTGACGGTGATGACTCCAGCGTGTGACCACCTACACTGCAAAAACACCGGTGTTAAAAATAACACCGTTCGGTGTTCTGAGAGGTCCACACCAATTTTAACACTATCTTGGTGTTACATTAATGTAACATTAATGTTACATTAATGTAACACTTACAGTGTTACATTAACACTTACAGTGTTACATTAACACTTACAGTGTTACATTAACACTTACAGTGTTATTTTTCACACTTGCAGTTGTTAAAATGACACTACATGGTGTTGATATAACACCAAAAATGTAACACCGGTACACCGGTGTTAATTTTTTTGGGTGTGGACCTCTCACAACACCAATGGTGTTATTTTTAACATCTGTGTTTTTGCAGTGTATTAAAAGACAGGGAAGAAATCAATTAAATATCCATAAGGATAATTTGCGCCAAACATGTTTTTAATATGTTACAGATGTTTATCTTTGTGAACAAATATTCAAAGCTAGAAAAAAAAAAAAAAAATTAAAACAGAGTTTCTAGAAACTCGAAATGTAACATTTACTGAAGAATGACCCTTATATCTTAAAATGTAGAGTAAGATAGACAATTGAATTTGTGCCCATATTTTGAGTTAAATAGAATCTGCCAAGTTGGAATAGGATTAGGAGGGCGGGTTATATTGTAACAGGCCAAAATTGAGTTGTGTAATAATAATACATGAGCTATTGGCGGGGGTGGGGGGGGGGGATTGGTAAATTGTGAAATGGACAAAGATATTGCTACACAAAATGGATAAAGAGTCATCTAATATGTGTAATACTTGTAATGGATTTAACTACACAGAACATTTCTTTTACTTTAGTATTTGGAATTATGCAGAAATTTCTGCCAAAGTAAGCTTTGTTTAAATTTAATGTTGAAAATGCTATTGGGAGGGGGGGGGGGGGGGGGGGGGCGGTAGGGGGGCGGTACATAACTTCAAGAATTCCGATATCAATTTCATCAACTATGCTAAGCTTTGTTTTTAAGTAAATTCAGGACTAGGAGGGTGGGTTATTCTTTAAACCGTGCATTTAAATTGTCTCATTATCATTAACAAAGAAGATTGTCTGTCTCAGAAGCCCGCCCGCATTGGTATGAGCTCGGCACGTAGGTCTACGCGCTGAGGCCTAACATTTTTTTATATTTTTCTTTTTTTACAAAATATTTTTTTAAAAAGGTCTCTCTGTAAGCTTGGATTAGTAACAACAAAAAATCTCATACCTCAAAGCCTTTTTTCTAAAAATTGTTTTAAAAAAACCCTGCACAGCACTTTCTTCTTTGTTTGGCCTAAATATATTTGTCCATGTTTATGAACCATACTTTTGTTGTTTTCTAAAAACTAGAAAAAATGAGTTAGTCAATCATCGAAGCAGGCTGACAATCATGGTAATCACCCAAATTTAATACCATTTATGTATGAGGGTCATTCAATAAGTTCTACCTCCTACCTCATAACTTTGCTATTATATAAGCCAGTCGTATGAAATATTCCACAATTGTACCTTTGAATCTCAGCTACAAATTCATAGTAAATTGGTCTGAGTACTGATTGTACTTTTCTGGAGATGCAGTGAAAACCAGACGTCCATTATAGTGCGACGGAAACGGATAAAAACAGCCAAATGTATCATAAGCGCTATTCATTTGTGGCCATTTCTTAGAGACAAAACGTACCTATCGGTCAATTAAAACCGTTCTAAATTACAAATATCTCTTGAACAGAATATAAACAATAAAAGTGACTGATTTTTTGGGGGAAAATACCCTCATATTAGCCAGAACTAGACCAGAACAGCTATTAATCTAAACCCTACCCTATAGAGAACCGCTGCAAAAGCCATATTTGCTTTTCATAAGAACTAAGAGATCTTCATTGTACTGGACCAAATGGAGGGATTTCAAGTCTCTCGAAGGGATAATATTCTATCACTGAGTACCTGATTGACTATTCTAACGGTTGCATATAAGGAGAACTCATAAAGTTACTATCATGTTAAGATTTCACTGTTTTCACATTCGAGGCATCACTGTGGCTTGACTTATAACAACAAAAATGTGACCGAATAGCAGTATTCCCGTATGCTAAAGGAGTAGCAATACATTCGAGTTGATAGTATACTTTTTGAAAGCCTACAAAGGTTAATATTGCCTACAATCTGATTTATACATGATAATACAGTATTATATTCAGAAATCATCCATTGTTTTCTATTTTCAGTATTTAAATCAGGCTGGTATAACTAATCATACAATAGGGAGAGAAAACGAAAAAAAACATGTATTTATCTTTGGGGTATCAGTTATCATTTACTATCAATGTGTAGCTATGATTCAGAGCTATAATTATGACAAATGTCATGAGGCTGACATTCATATTAACGATATTATGAGTGAGGAGGTAGAACTTATTGAATGACCCTCGTATGTATGAAATGTATAACATATGTGACCATCCACCACAACTATTGTTCAAACTGTTAAACAACCCAGGTTGTTTAAACTTTAAACAGCTGATTGTTTAAAATGTTAAACAACAACTTTCAAACATATAGGTTGTTTAAATGTAGTTGTTTAAACATAAATGGTTGTTTAAAACAATTTTGACACCTATTGCTTAAAACAAGCAGTTGTTTAAACCCATTGTTAAAAACATTAAATGAAGATGTTTAAACATACAGCATTGTTTACGGCTGTTGTTAAAAACAATTGTTTAAAGCGAACTTTATTGTTGAAAACAGTTTAAAGCATTTGTGTTTGGGTTGTTGAAATCAAATGCAGGTACTGGAATATCCCAGAGTTGGTAGATACCTTTAGAGGTAAGTTTTCCAATTATTCCTAATAAAATGCACAGCTTATTCCGCAGTGCCAATTTTTTCACAGCTTTATAGATTGCAGCTACTTGGAAAATGTTCCATTGTACGATACATAAAAGTGTCTTGAGTATACATTGTATCACATCAACAGTTTTTTAGACCAAAAACTTACCTCTGAAGGTATTTATCAACTCTGGCATATTCCAGTTCCGCCCCATACTCATCTGTCAGTGTCATGATGATGAACAAGCCCCTTATGTCAAGGAAGGAAACCCCTACTGGTGCGAAATTTGAACTTTTTAAAACAATTTATAAATATTTTAAAAACAGGTTCGCCGTCGTGGATAGAAAAGAGACAATTATGGAATAACCGATCTCGCCCGGGAATCGAACCCAGGATCTGTTGTTTGCTTGGCAACTGCCTTATCCATTGGGCCACAAGACCTCGCATGGTAAAGAATCTGAAATTCAAACCTAAGCGATCTTGTTTCCCAGTCTCCTGCCACAAGTATTACCCGGAGTAGCTCGGGCCTATACAAGTGTAATAATCAAGTGCCGTCCTCCCTGTAGAGGGAAAATACATAGAAATAATAGGCATATACGACGGGTATTAAACAAATTATAAATATTTTAAACAGGTTCGCCGTCGTGGATAGAAAAGAGACAATTATGGGAAAACGATCTCGCCCGGGAATCGAACCCAGGATCTGTTGCTTGCTTGGCAACTGCCTTATCCATTGGGCCACAAGACCTCGCATGGTAAAGCATCTGAAATTCAAACCTAAGCGATCTCGTTTCCCAGTCTCCTGCCACAAGTATTACCTGTATTATTATAAGTAAACAATATAGTTTAAAAGTTGTTTGTACAGTATTTTGATGTATTAAACAGCGCGTGTTTAAAATCTGGGGACTGTATTAAACAACATTGTTCAAAATTTAAACAACATCATTTTAAACAGCGTCGATTTAAACAGCGTTTTTGCTGTGCAGTATCATACGATACTGGGAGTTCCGGTATCGCCCGATACTAGTACAGTCCAGAATCTGAGACCTAAAGTACAATGTTTCCTAATTTTGTTTCAATATAGTTTTGATTGCTACTAATTTGGTTTTAATAATAATACATTTCCATTGAAGTGTCCATTCCAATGATAGACAAAGAAATGTCAAATAGACCATGACAGATCATATAAATTATAAATCTATAGTTTAATTTTAAAACTGTAAGGAACTACTAGTATAATGGGCCGTGACCATCCGCTTACGAAAAGCAAACACCAAATATGATCTCAAGTTAGATTGACTCTTATCACTGCTTTTATGAGCCTGCCCTATGCCCATGTTGTCAACACTGTAACGGTTTGCAGTTGCATCCAAAAAGTAGATTGTCTCAATCAACATGAAATGTAAGTTGAATGTATACACTTAACATACTATTAACAATGTTGTATCTATCAGGGAGGAGACACCTCGGTCATAGGTCATAATTATTATGACCCATAAGGTCGTTGTTAAAATGATATCAACACAAATAAAACAGTCATGTGATGGTAAACACACTTCATCATATAATGTAAAATTGGTAATTTTTGCACAAATATTTGTTTGCGCTTTACCAATTTTTAACTGTTCTTCATGTTTTTGAATTCAAGATTTGTAGCTTCATCACATAGAGCCATACACAGAAGAGATATACCTGTGTGTTATAATTTTCGCGGCAGCTGCTTTGTGCGTGAAAAGTGCGAAAATAATTGTAGTATGAAAATGTCCACTTAAAAGGAAAGCCTATAAATACATTTTATCAGGCTGTATTTTTCATTTGAGACATAATATATACATGTAGTATTAAAGGTATATTATGTGATCTTTTCCAGGGAACGCCCTCAACATCGAAAAAAATTGAAAGCAGATTTTCTTGCAGATTTACATTACTGATCATAAATCGTACATACATTCCAAGTTACAGGGCGATACGATTCTTAATTACTTCAAAATCATGGTTTTAGAGTGAAAATAAGCTGTCGGATATCCAGCAACTTTTTTTACTCTAGTCTAAATTCACTCTAAAACCATGATTTTGAGGTAATTAGGAATCGTATCGCTCTGTTACTTGGAATGTATGTACGATTTATGATCAGAAATGTAAATCTGCAAGAAAATCTACTTTCTAAAAAAAATCATGAATAGAGGGCGCTCCCTGGAAAAGATCCCATAATATGCCTTTAAGCAGTCTATCAGGAAGTAGTTGAAATTCATTGTGAACTACTGTAAAAGAGGAAATGTTCACGCTACATTTATTTTTGCTTATGTAGGTTTATGTAAGGGAGCTCAAAATCGCAAATGGCTCATTCCATGAAGTTGGGGCATATTATGTGACATCCAAGTGAAATTTTCAAAATGGATATTTTCCAACTCTTTCTTCTTTTTTAGGTTCTACATTTACCAAAGTCCAATGTAGAACTTTTTTTTTAAATGTAACATTTGGTGTAAAATAACCGCACATGTTCAACAGTTGGATGACATTTCCAAAAATCCTGATGCTACATGGACACCATTTTCCATTTCCATATCATTTTCTAATAAATTAGCTTAAGATGTGGGCCAAGTTTCTATACCTCAATTAACTACTTGGAACCACAAATACATGAAAAGAAACCAGATTTGTCTAGGTTGAACATAACTTAACGAACAAGACATCGTAGATTAACTGTTTTATGTAAAAACTCATTGAAAAGTGACTCTTTATTTTGCAATTTGTATAATGAATTTAAATAAAGTACATATCAATATTTGTTTGATGTAAAGTACTCTATAAACCATGCACATTGATTACATTATAGTCATAAAGTAAGTATATGAAGTATTATTTACCTGTATAATGTTTTAAAATGCACTACCGATGCTACATGGACACCGCGTCTTGTAACATTGTTAATAATAAGACTATTCATACTGTTACAATTATTTGAGTGTGAATGGTTTGTCTACTTGTTCATCATATCAAGTAGATACACAGAGTGAATTGCTTGAAATTTATCTAAACACTGTTCATGTAAAATTTACCTTTTCTGTGTACTTAAGTATTACGATGCTACATGGACACCGTGCCCTAAAATATTTGGAACAGCTTGAACAGGTGCATCTTTTTCAGATCAATAGAGAGGATGTACTATGATGTTAACTTTTTATGTTATAAGCACACGATAAAATTAATAACATGGATTGTAAAACTACAAATTACACAAAAAGATAACCTGCCATGAAGCATAAAACATAATTACCTATGATACACATACACCATTTCTTACAATTACACAATAACAATACACCATTGATCAAAGAAACTTAAGATGTCCACTGAAACAAACTTCATGCAGTGTTGTTCTTAAAGTACCCTTTGTGATCTTAGTCTCTTTGCTCGTTTCTGATTGAATCATCCTCTATTATTGATAAAGATGATTGAAAAGTTTGATTACTTAAAAAGTCAGTTTGCAAAAAAATAATTTAATTGCCATGATGGATTTCTTTGGAAAGGTACTAGTTTTTGAAAATGATGGGTTCCTTGTCTTCATCTCCATAAATTCCAGGACGATAGAACTGTCTTCTGAATTAATGTCAAGGACCTGCAAAGCAAAACAAAATAAACCCTATGGCTTAGTATCTTCATGGAACATTGTGTATTGATATCGGAGTAGATTATTTATTCATGTTGCACTTTTTGTGTTGCAGGAAAATATTTATATTAAAATCATGCTGGAGTATTTTATTTATTATTCATTTAACATGAAAAAGAATAGCAAAGGATAGAGAACTTAAATGATTTACAATTATTTGTTTTATTTATAGTAAATAAATCTAAAATGGGAATGTTTATTGTGAATTCAGTGAAATGCTAATGGAAATGGTGTCCATGTAGCATTGTGTATTAATATATTTCATTAGATATACATCTCTCATAATATGCCTTTTTTTCTGTAAAGTGTAGTAAAATGTTTTGAATGTTTTGAATGTTTTGGGTGATGGATAATTTCGAATAGGGTAATTGTTTTAGTCTAATTAGGCAAATTTTATGAAATGCTACATGTACATGGTGTCCATGTAGCATCGTATTGGTAAGCTATATTATTAGCATTAAAAGAGCAAAAACTAATTCATTATTAACTTCAAAGTTTATTAATGATGTGATTCTACAAAAAAATTACAATTTCAACGAACTATAACGATACCCAATGCAAAATATTGCCCATGCTATGCCCGATGCTACATGGACGCCAAATTATTATGGCGTCCGTGACTCAAAATTAATATCATAACATGAAAAGAAATTCTGATTCAGTGTTTCCCTTTCAATAAAAATGCATTAATAAATACAGACATACAAGCAACATTAAGAAATAATTACAATCGCACTTACCATTCACAAAACTATCCAATGTTTACATTTTGATGCTACATAAAAGTCCCGATGCTACAACTGGACATCAGCGACTGAAACCTTGATAAAACTAGCTCACATGTGGCAAATTCCAAACAAACCTGATAGCTATTGACCTCTATCCTTACACAAGAAATATGGAATGTTTTATTTATCTCCAGGGGGGGATTCCCACAAATTGCATAGGATGTTTATCACGATGCTACATTTTATGGTTAGGACACCATGCACACGGCACGGTATACTTTTTCATGAATATATGGAATGGTCTTCATGAAATTTATTCTCATTTGCAATAGTTTTCAATTGATAAATGCTCTTAATTTTGGAAAATAATTAAAAAATGTATGATAGAGAACTACCCCCATTCAGCAATGAAAACTCCCGATGCTACACGTGTATATTTTGTGGACACCGTGCGTAGCATCGGAAAGGCAATTTTCATGTTGCTTGGGTGAAAAATCAGTCCAGCGTGACGAGGTGTTTTGGTCAGTAAACTATGAATACATGTATCTTTTATTAATCAAAGCGATTTCCAAGCAATTCTATGATAGTTTTGCTTACATAAAACTCATATTAATTGTTATGTTTTCCATGTCACGTTTTTTAGCAAAAATGGTCTTGGACACCACCTCATTTTTTAATTTTTTTTTCTTCAAGGAAGGGTTGATTTTTTAAATTTTTTTCATGGCTCAATACTATAACCTAGTACTGTTTTTGGACACTAAAAAAATTTGATATACACATAGAGTAAAACAGTTTATAAGCTGCCTAAAGTACCAAATTCTGCAATTTTAACAAATGCCCCAACTTCATGGAATGAGCCAAATATAAAAACAAGCAAAATTGTTCAAAATGTGCAAATTACAATTTTTAAGCATGAACATTTCCACTTTTACAGTACATTGTGCTCTATTGAGGCGATAAATAATGAATAGTAGCATCTATTAAATCTGATGGCAAATTATTGCATGTCCCTCCCAACTTGAATTTGACCATATGGATCACGTGATTTGGAGATGAGCTTTGGTGAAATCATACCCCACATGTTTTCTACATAATTAGAGATAGAGATATCATTTTTTTCGCCCATTTTTTTTTTATTAACTGGGCATATAGTTTGGCTTTCAGGTGGGTAGGGGGCCGATTTTGATTGACTCTGGTGGTAAAAATGTACCGTTTTTTGTGGCTAAACATGAATTAAGTGGCACAAATGGCAAAAACATGCCTATGTTACATCAGAATTTTGGTCGAACGAGGGAAAACGCTCTTGTATTTCCGAAGATATCGAAAATAAAATAATAAAGTTAGGACTATTCATGCTATTCCAGCGTGGTGTTAGATTGGTTTCTGCACAGATTGACTCTCTACATAGATATCACGGTTTGCTCTCCCGTTGGGTCCGCCCACCGCCGCGCCAGGCTCAGAGAATTGGAAGTTTGCGCTAATTGGTTCATCGATGAAAGTTTGCCCAGAGACCAGCGTATTATAAATAAGGCCTATTAACAGACCTTGACAACTAATGCATCGTAGTCCAAATCTAGTAAATTATAGTAATTTATTGAAACTGATTTAATTTGGCGCAAAGGAATTGGGAAAGGAATACAGATATGATGTGCATAGACAAGACGTTCAAACCCGGCTGAACGTCGCTTTGTTATAACAATAGATTCTTTACAGACCAACAATCATTTGTTGTCAGACAATGCACACACTTCCACTTCAACTACTCTCTAGCAAACCAATCATCAAGTCATCGATTACCAATCGATCGATCGACTTATCTGTATTGCAGCGCGCTGTCTGGTAGACCTACACATGTACACACACCAGTGGACTTGACTCGTGCCACTAAGGGACCGTAACATGTAGGCTACTTATGACGAGACACCTTTCGGAAAAATGTATAAATTAAATATTCGCAATACGGTATAATTTCACACGATCAAAAGATGGGGTATCATTAAATCATTGGCCGTTTAGAGAATCAGAGGGCACAAACAGAACTTACCAACGAATCCATGGACAAAAGAAAAAGACAGCCCCTAAGTAGGCCTATGTGACAAGTTGTTTTTTTTTGGGGGGGGGGGGGGCGGGGTTGTGTCAAAAGCTACTGGTTAGTAGGGGGGGTCATGTAATTTTCAGTTTCAGCTGTAGGGGGGGTTAGGTAATTTTGACACACGAATCTCGAATTTGTCCCAACCGCCCTACACCATAAATAATGAACGGTCCCTAATAATGTGATGACGTCATTTCCAACTCAGGGGGAGCTGGATTCTATATATAAATATAATGTCTGTTGTGTGTTTAGGGCCGTGGATTTCAAAGTCATTTGAAATGAAATCTAGATTACATTTCTGTGGTTTTTAAGTTGGCATAAATAATGAACGGTCCCTAAGTAATACAAATTAAAAAAAAGGATTGTCATGGAATGTTCTGAATTTTCATGGGGTCTAAATCTAATGCAATTTCGCGCGTTTTTATTGAAAGTTTATTTTCACGGGAGGCAACTTCGCGGATTTTCGTTGAATTATATTCCATATTTTCATATATACAAACTCCCGTTTTTTTCCCTTGCGATATTGTCATGCCCGGTCTCTATTTACCTTTTTTTAAACCAGATTATATTATTACTGTTGATAAATAGTTTTATTTAAAAACCAATTTAGAATAGAGGGCGGCTCGCTTTGACACTTAATCGGATCCTGTCATGCCTGATAACGGTATCGATCACGCTAGTATCAATATAACAATATCACGTGATCACTATTGAAACATCGCGTGTGCCAGTAGCATTTAAGTGGTTGAGATTATAACGATTTCAGAGACGCCAGACAAAGGTGACAACAAATGATTGTTGGTCTGTAAAGAATCTATTGTTATAACAAAGCGACGTTCAGCCGGGTTTGAACGTCTTGTGTGCATAACAAGAATAGATGATACGAGGTGTATTTTTTTGATAAATCTAATATTCTTTGATTAGAAAGAGAACTCATTTATTTTGCATGGGTGAAGGGTCCTTTGATTTATGGTGGCCCCTGGAATCTAAAAATAATTGGTATTTATTATTCCGCTAATATTGAAAATTTACATTAAGAAATAATCTACAATTCAAGAATGATATTTATCTATGATAGGATTTAGTAACATTTTTGACGCATCATTATCACATTAATTGAAAAGTTAAGGCCATGTTTTTGATATAAATAATGTTTTTTCCCGCGACCTATTTGTATTGCGGAATTAGGGAGGGTGTAATTCGTCAGCACCCATCCCGTCAAAACGTGCGTGTTGGTCCGGCATTGTTGTTTTGTTATGGTTACTTGAAGACGTGTGTAACAGACAGCACTCGTAAATTCCCACGTGCGGCCAATCAATTGACTGGATTGTAATAACTGAACTTGTAAAAATGTGAGTTACAATCCCCATTGCTCCGTTAACTAAACCCTGTTCAGTTAAAAGATTTCTCAATAGCATGATTCGTGTATTTTTGGAAATATGAAAAGCTCTTTTATTAAATTTCGACTATTCAAAAAAAGTATACCAATTTACATTCACAATCTTGGAACACTGATCTATCTATATACACTGCAAAAACTGCAGAACGTGTTCAAATGTAACAGATTGAAAACATGTTCTGAACATGTGTTCTGAACACGTTCAAAACATTCTCAAGAACACGTTCAGAACATGTTCTAAATCTGTTACATTTTGAACATGTTCTGGAACACCTGGAGAACACACCGTGAACATGTTCTGAACGCGTCATATGTTCTGCACTTTTTGCAGTGTAAGTGTTTATAATGCAAACTTGTTGGAAGCTATTCAAAAATTGGCATTGAGGAATACAGAAAAAAAAACTACTGTCTCTACAAAATAGGTACCTTCAGGGATTGCATATAGACCTTTGGCCAGTAGTGTATCATGCATAAAGAACAATGCACAAATAATTCAACCGTTTATGTAACGCCTATAGCCCCAAAAACAAAAAAAATTATGGTATGAATTGCCAATGCAATTCCCTAAACGTTAAATGTGAGTCATTATATTCTAGTGTAACATTTGTAAAAAAGATCTTATATTTATCTACTGTCTGCAAAGATTATTTATAAAACAAAATAAATTCATTACAATTAGTATCTCATTTGTATTCTTTGTATTATTTACAAAAGCATTATAAGTGCTGACTGAAACTTGAATACCCCAAACTTCTCTGTAATACATCAAAGCTCCATGCAGTTCAATGTCTCTATGATATGAAAAATCTATACAACACTATTCTATATCACACTATCAACTAAAGCTAAACCAAAACGGGAGTCCCATTCAAAAGGTTTCTTACTTAAATTGTCCTAAAAGTCGACATTGTGTAGGTAACATCTTTCTGGTTCACTAATCCGACAAAATTAGTTCCATAATGCATACATTTATTTGTAAAGAGGAAGTAAATGATATGACACAGTAAGAGAAATTGAAAGATTTACAATGTAATATCCAAAATATATCATCTTATAGTCTAAAGCTGAAAAATGAACCAGTTTGTCCACTCAAAAATAATACCGTTTTTACTAAGTTCTATAAAATGTCATGCGGTGTGCTTGTGTCACTTGGCTCAGCAGTTTTTCGATGAAATAATGGCCCCAAAGTATATACACCGCCATGTAGATCGTCTGCCTCTGAACCCAGACGTCACAAATTCAACCCCTGGGGGATTGGGGCACTTTTCCCCTCGCTATTTGGCCACAAAAAAAAATCTTTGGAAAGGGTGCCTCGGGAATTAGGGTTAATAAACCTTATTTACCTTAAAATACTATACAAACGTATCACTATAATAGTACATTAGACTTTCATAGCGGAACCCGACGAGTTACAGCTGAGACTCCCAACATGTCCCCAATTGGAGTTCACCTCATTGCAAGAAATTTTACCTGAAACTGGGAATTCCCTTTTAAAGGGAATTTTTATTCTTTCTATGCAGTTCTTCTCAAATTTAAGGTCAAAATAAAGGTCAAAAGGTCATCAAACATGTCCATACATAAAATAATGACAGAATTGGATTGCTTATTGCTATTGGTTACTGATTTATGGTCATTCGAAAATTGGCGGTCGCACTCGTTTTGACCGAAATCGTCGAGAAATGGTGTGCCTTAGCACGAAAACAGTTTTGATGTAGCTATAATTTGAAAGTGAGCTTGTTCAGCAAAAAGCACCCAGTGAACCAAATATGAGCAAATTTGAAGAGGGTAGGATTTAAATTCCTTTTTTTTGGGGGGGGGGGGGGGGTGATTTGACACGGAATCACCCTATGAGCATAGCCTACTACAATATTATGACAGCTACCATGTCTCTAAAGACAGTATGTCCATGTCATACATAAATATCATGAACACGACCCACTTTTCTTACAAATTTGGAGCAAAAACGGTTGAAGAGCATCATTTTACTACACATTTCCTTGTTTTTGATTTTACTCACATAATGGACCCCTCGCCATGGTTATCCGATTATAACCGACATATCTATGCTCGTTTTATCAATCAAGGGCTTAACAAATAAAGTTTAAATAATGTTTTTAACCCATTTGTCATTGATATCAAATCATGTCGGGGGGGGGGGGGGGGGGGGGGGGTGACCAGGTTTAATGGGCCTAAATAAGCAAAAATACGGCTTTCAAAGTATCCAAATGCCAATAACAGTACTCTGGGCCATTCCCTAGAGGATATAACCCACAACAAATTACATTATGAATTTACCTGCATACGATACATTATGCGTGACAGATAAAATACAATTTAGGCCTATTATTATTTCAAAATTGAAACGTTTTTCACCCATACCCCTAAATTCGGCACTTTTGGACCTACAATTTTTCCATTTGCATCTAAGGTTTGGTATAGGGTGAGCACGCCATTGCGTAATCAGTTTCATGGTTCATTGGGTTTTTAACACCATCGCATTTACTTTACACATAATCATGAACATAAAAGTCTCATTAACACTCATATGCATGAAGAAGAGCATATAACAACCTAGAAATTCTGTAAACATAGCCTTAAAGTGCCCAAATTCGAACATTAGAATTGAGTATCGATGCGTTAAGTACATAACTTAGTTAGAGGTGGTGTTTAAATTAACTATATGGACCGATTATCTTGATATTACTTGGTGTTTACAAAATGCCACAAAAAAAAGTTTTTATTGTTTTTATTGTGTGTTATAAGGGCG
>CM069458.1:51444341-51475504 GCA_035610835.1 Ophiura sarsii | reverse complement strand
GATGAGGCGCCCATAGGTTTCTACACAAAATAGCGGAAAACTAGAACTTTTGAAATTGATGCCATTTTAATAACATGTGCCTGCTACTATGAATATTAATATTGAATTGTTATCTAGACATTCTCTACTAGAATATGATGTTCAATTCAGGGAGTGTTTTAATGTAAAGAATACACAGTTTTATTCATTTTATTGATTAAACAATGGCCAAATCGCAGTCTCTCTATTTCATTTGTGTGACTCTTCGGTCCTTTTCTACCCTGGGTAGTAAAACATTTAACTAAAAAATCCAGAAGTGTTTCTTCACAGAATTGTTCATAGATTTAAGAAAAATTTGCTATTTAGACCTATTTTGGACCACCCTATATTCAAAATAAAAGGAACTTTAACGATATTCATATAGTTCATTTTGATAACCATTTTCTTTTAAATTAAATAGTCCATGCTAACTAAATTTCATAGAATATTATATACAAACCTTCATTTTATGCATTATTTCATCATAATTTTAGACACCCTGTACTTTTCCTGTGTACATTTTGGGCAAATGATTCTTAGCAAATTTGGTAGCACCTTCTGCGGTTGTTCTGATTTTGGTGACTATTTTCAGCTAAACCCTAACTGTACAAACTATCAAAATATTTTGTGAGGAGCAAAAACGATCAACTTCTTTTATGTTCCACCCTTTAAAAATTGTACACACCCTGTATAATTTGATTCTTTTTTGCAAAAATGAAAAACCTTGAATCATAAGCTTTCCAACAATATATAGTTTGTGGGTCATTAAGTATGTAAAACTTAAGTTTTGTCCCGTTTATTCAGAATTGGTGCATTTCTCAACATTATTAGAAGTGAAACATTTTTTTGGACCAGTTTGTGACTTCTGACCAAATATGCTTATAAGATCAATACTAAACCTCAGAAATAAAGTACCTTTTAAAGGCAAGCTACCACTTTGGGTTTCTAGCCATACCCAGTTCTCTTGGGGAATTGACAAAGTTACAATTTCTCCATTAGACTGTCAGTCACCAAGTAATAGGTTATGACCAATTTATCTGTGGTAAAATGCCAACGTGATAAACCAGCTCTAAGATATGATGTAACATACTTGATTCCAAAAGCCTTTAAAGATTTTACTCGTCAACATTGTCCTGACTTTTTATAGTATTATCAACATTAGTTAGTGATTTCCATTCATGTTATATTGATAAATAAAACTTATGACATAACCACTCTTTGTAACCTATATCACTCTCTGCTGTCTGTTTCTTTAAATGTATATGACCGCCTCTTTTCCTTTTTAAAGGAATTTTTATTGATGTATCTTATTATAAAAACACTGAGAAAAAGTTTGTTTTCAAAATGAAGCAGCTATTTACCTGATTTGTTTTGGCTTGATGTTGTCAGACAATGATCCCATTTTAAGGACATGGGTACAGTTCAGAAAGGGAACAAAATGAAAGAAAGGGAGGGGAATCCAGGAACAACCATTGCAAGAGTTTGGGTATACTACATGTACCAGTGTTGTTTCAACCCAAGTGGACAACATAGACTTGCACAAGTATACTAGTGTTGTTTCAGCCCAAGTGGATGATGTGTCATAGACTTGCACAAGTCATAGGTTTACCAGTGTTGTTCCAACCAGTGTTGTTCCAACCCAAGTGGATAACATTTTTGATGACTTGACTTGACTTTTGTCCCTAAAGAGCATTGATTTAACTTGTTTTTAAAACACTTTGAAACACTTGACTTGACTCAAGTCATATATTAAAAAGACTGGGCTTGCCTAAGAATTGGGAACTACATGTATAATACCAACTTGAGAATGTTGAATCTATAATTAACTGTTGACTGTTACATGTTCAATATGACTGTATTGGACTTAACCAGCCTGTCACAGTGCAGTATCAACTGCTTTAGTGTAGTATACCGCCGGTCGGTCGGGTGGGGGTCAGGCAGACGTAACATATAGAAAAATAACGCGCATCTGCTCAACGCTCACTTATTCACTTCGTTAAACACGGAAATCCATCTGTGAAAATTACTACCTGGACCAAACTTTTTATCGTCGAGAGCTGGCTAATCAATTTTCTTCACTTTTTCGCTCGATCCCATTTAGATTATTGTTTCCTCTTTTAAATAAGCCTAAATTTAACATCATTTGATGTACGCATATAAAAGTAGGTGGCAATGTTGTTTCAAACTACACATTTTTTCATGAAATCATTGCCATTTCAATGACGCGTAAGACATTTCCAGCGGGGTTACGGCATTAGATTAATCAGCTAAATTCGCTGGTTTGTCATTTAATTTTTTTTCGCACAGCTAAGAAATCTACGGGAACTAATCTTTCTTATGATATAAGACTCGAGATGATTGGTTGAGAGGAAGTAGTTGGCAATTTTGATTCCATCATGTGTGTCCTATCTTTTCCAGACCAATGCTGGAAGTGTGCGACTGCGAGGTCAAAAATCGATCGATCGATACCAATGTCAATAGGTAGTTCAATAGTAACCACGTCTCTGTGTATTGATGTTCATGCATGCATAGAGATGTACATAAAAGGTCACATAGAGTATAATAGTAAGAGCTGCGGGATTTCTGGATTGTTTTATGCTCGTATCAGGCAATAATTTATCAATATGTAATACGCCCTCACCTGTTCTCCTCCAGCCCAACACATACATGTAGTATTATCAACCACAGATAGTCAAAACCATGCTGACTATTCTGTGTATCAACCAAGCACAATACCTGCTCAAATGGGTCAACCAAAGCTGTTCTAATTAACGGCATATCCTAGACTCTATATTTGCCGACTACCAAGCTGTTCCAACCCGCGGGCTACTCCCATCGCATTGGAGAGTGACTCTGGTCCGCGCCTTTGGCGCGGCCTAGCTGTCAGTGTTGGGGACAAGCCAATGGACAAGCATAGCTTTAGGTTGAATGGTCAAAACCCGGACTTACGCCTACATGTAGCGCGGGGAAATGTGTTGCAAGTGAGCTCCATTTTAAATGGAATATCAGTAAATGAGAAAAAATAGCGAGCCCGATACCAGTGCTAGGGGTCAGAGTTAGGTTGCATGGATATTTGTCAAGGGTTTTCCCTGTAAAACTGCGATATCGGTTAAAAACCTGATTTGGGGGTTAGGGTTAGTTTAGCAATTTGTTCCAATTCTTCACATTTGATTAACCCTAACCTAAATCGGTGCTACAAAGTACTACGGACAAGCCAACTACAAGTACATGTGTGATTTTCGATGGCATAATCAACCGAGCCTATAGTGAGCGCAGTATACTGCACCAAAGAGTAGCTGGGAACCGTAAGTTATCTATGGGGTCTGAGGTTTCGGGTCCGGAAGGTCCCCGGTTCGATCCCCGGTCGGGTCTCAGCGATTTAGGTGTCGGTTTTTCCTCCAAAACTGTGATATTGATTAAAAACATGGTTTGGGGGTTAGGATTAAAGGGGCACTAAGAGATGTGTTGGAGGCTGCGCCCTCAATTATGATAAAAACTGAGATTAGTATATTTTTATACTTGTATTACATGTATGAACTTACACTTATAAGAAAACGTTGATTCAAAAATGCTCGTAGAACCGCGACGAGCATTTTACATCCGACAGTATCCCCCTGCAGTACGCATGATACATGTACATAACGCGATCCATATTTGCATAGAGGGCGTTTTTCAATAAATAGCGATGATATTGTTTTAATCAAGTTTTGCTGTGTTTTTGTTAGTAGAAACAACAATAATGGCAATTTTTAATGTTCATCTTGAATTCTGAAGTAAATTTTTAAACATTTAAAATTTTCAACACCACTTAATGTCCCTTTAACCTGAGGAAAATTGAGAAAGACTTCACTTGATGTCCTGTAACTAATATTCTATATTCCAATCCTCACAAATCGTTACTGATCTGTTTTTGTAATTTTGTTCATGCCATTGCCAACATACACCGGAGCTCTTTGCATTATAGCTAATGATTTTATTTGGGTGGCCAAGTACTTTTTTGAGCTTTGCTCTGATTTGGTCAACCTACCATAGTATATTAATTGTATTGTCATTGTATGCATCTCTTTTGTGGTAAATAAACTGAACTAAACTGAACATCTGTTGGTGAATTACTTGGCTCTGTGATTAAAAGGTTTTTTAGTGACTTTAGGGACGCACCATTTGATTTTCAGGGGGGGGGGCATGGAAGTTGGGGTCGGGCAGATATTTTTTTTTTCGCCACCAAAGTAGGCGGATTTTTTTTTTTTGCCGCCGAAGGCGGCAAGTTTTTTTTAAATTTTAGCAAAGCCGGCAAAGTTTTTTTAGGTTTTAATGGTTTTCTTAACATTGAGTTGGGCCTTTTGGGTGAGTCATCTTCTTTTTTTTTTTACTCAGCAGTGGGTCATTTTTTTTTTTTTTTCCTGGTTGGTGGGCAAAGTTGTTTTTTTTCCTGGATAGTGGGCAAAGTGTTTTTGTTTTTAAAAACTTCCATGCCGCCCCCCCCCCCCCCCCCCCCCCCTGAGTATCTAATGGTGCGTCCCTTAGTCACTCACAACACTGGGTTACTAGTCCTACCATAGGACTACATATATCCAGGCTCCCAATCCAATAAATGCTATCTTTAACCCATATGGCCAGCTCAGTATCTTTATATTCAATCTTAATTATTCCCTCCCTGGATAGGCTGGGTTTTTAAAAATAAATAGTGGCCCTATTAAGAGAGCTAGTACTACTGGGTACATGAATGTATGTGATGTGATCAAGCAAGATCAGTCGGAAATATTCATTTTGAGATCAAATAAAAGAAATAATTTCATTTTGTATCTTACTGTTTTTGGAACCCCTCAACTGCCCATATCTTTAAAAATTAATGGTCCAGTTTCCAGTGGGGCTTAATGCAAAATGTAGCTTTGCAAATATGCTTTGAACAATCATGAGAAACTGAAAATGTGGTACGTCCTACTGATATTGCTTGATCGCCTCATATTACGGCTGTTTGATCCCACATAATTTGTCCGTTTTATTCTGAGAACACCATAACTTGCTGGCCCGGTTCTGGTTTTAACTGATTCAAGTACATGAATATACTGGCCATCTTTTGTAGAAAATTCAGAACATTTGTTGGTGCCCTTTCTGAGAAATAGAGCTTTGAATATTATTATTTACTATAATAGCGCCCTCATCGGCCACATTTCCCATAGAGTTACATGTAAAATGTGTGTAAAGTAGAAAATGCTGATAATTTAAAAAGGGCTCAAACTATTTTCTTGAAATTTTCACCGTATACTCGTATTCATTAGCGCTACCTAAATCAGGTCAAACCATAACTGGGCCACTATGTAATCTTATTTTAACCAAAGATTTTAAATCTTTGTATGAACGACTATAATCTGTAGAATAAAATATTGAATGACAATTAAGAGAGCACGTGTGGTGTAGTGGAGAGCATGCCGGTCTCACGATGCAAAGGTCGTGAGTTCTAGCCCCGCTACAGCCAACTTGTTTGTATCCTTGGGCAAGGTACTTAGTCTCAATTGCTTCGTCGACCTAAGCGAGATTGGGGAGCTGTTAGGGGATATTACAATCTAAGTGCTGATACATTGTGTGCACCGTATCGGATAGCCTGGTAAATGAAGCGAGGTGGTTGTGACGATTTCCTAATGGCAGCAAAAATCAGTGGTTCGGAAGTCACATAAAAATGGTGGTCCCGTGCATCGGAAGAGCAATACCCGAGCACGTTAAAAGGTTACAGACTCTTTCGCAAAGAGTAGGGGATCATCCCGGTCTGTAGCTGTTCACACATCTAACGGACCCCAATGGAAATAAGCTTCAACAAGGCTTTCTTGGGTTATCCAGGGTCGTAAGGCCCAAATAAATAAATACAAAAATCCACGTGTTGCACTTGTTCAAGGACGGTATATCCGTTTAGGATAACAGGAAATCTCAATTCGCCACAGATAATGCAAGAAATTCAAAAACCAGTCACGAAAAACCCGGGAACAAACAATATACACCTAGTTGTTTCATTGGTGTTGGCCTTGAATTAGCTGAAGAGATAGTTGGTCATGTGCCATGAATTGGGAACACAAATTTTAAGGTGTGACATATTTACACTATCAGTGATATTTAAAATGACACAGTTATAATATGAAGCCGAAGAGAACCTTTATAACCATTAATTTTATTCAAACTGCGTGATCATACCGTGGTAACGTGTCGCGTGTATGTTTGCGGGCTCGGCATTACGCACTCCTACACATGGCACATAAGCCACACGGATAGGCCTGTTAGGGGTTAAAGGTATATTATGTGATCATTTCCATGGGACGCCCTCAATCCTCAAAATAAATTGGAAGCAGATTTTCTTGCAGATTTACTTTTCTGATCATAAATCATAAATATATTCCAAGTTACTGAGCGATACGATTCCTAATAACCTCAAAATCATGGTTTAAGGAATGAATTTAGAGTAACATTTGAAAAATAGATTGTATCGCTCGGTACAATTTATTTTTCAAACCATGATTTTGAAGTAATTAGGAATAGTTAATCGATCTGTAACTTAGAAGATCTTTATGATTTATGATCAAAAATGCAAATCTGCAAGAAAATCTGCTTTCATAGTAAAAATCAATGACAGAGGGTGCTACTTGGAAAAGATCACATAATATGCCTTTAAGTAGGGGATTGTAGGGGTTAATGTGGTTTATGCGGTTTGAGAGGTAGGGGTTAATGAAGTATCATAATGAAAACTTTGGCGCGATTTTGAGCAAAAGATCTAGTTCCAGCTCTACGTGCGGTAGTCAGGAAGGGTTGACCTTCTAAATTTGATAACAATAGAAAATCACCATGCATGAACGCACACTATGCACACAGACCGAGTTTCGCATTGTAACTCTATTTTACCCATGCTTTCAAGACGTCAAAAAACGGGAAATTAGTGCGAATTTAACTAACATTTGTGCTTTGTTGTTATAAGGCCAATCAGGCCTAACCTTATATCATTCGAAAGATTTCATTGTCAGCTATTTATCTGTTCGCCCCAAAGTTCGTCGACCTTTAGCTTTCGAGTTACACCAACCTTAGTAGACGTGGTGGTCAATTTAGAGCTAAAAATTGTCCTTTTTCACTTCGTAACAGGAAAAATCGGAGGATTTTCGGGTTTAAAAAATCAGTGCTTCGTTATAATGCTAGCATCAATCGTAACAGTATTTAGTCGAGAGTAAAGCTTCAAGTGTCTTCTAGTTTCATAATCCGTTCGCCCCAAATTCAGGAAATATTGTGTTGTGTATTTTAGGGAAGATTTTACGAAAAAAGAGGTAACATTTTCGAGCGGTTTCAATGTGAAATGGTGCGTGCACAGTTTTGTTGGAGCAGATGCGGGCTAGTTTTCATTATGCCACGGTAAATGGTTTAGGAGGGTTATGATTATAAATCAACCTGGTTTGTGGGTGTGTGTGTGTGGGGAGGGGTATGATTATAAATCAACCTGGTTTGTGGGTGGGGGTGTGTGGGGGAGGGGGGGGGTTGTAGGGGGTTTATGTGGTTCCAGAGCCTAGGCATAATAGGGATATTTGCCTGGACTGCTGGGATAGTTCTAGCTCCAACCCCAACTGTAAAACTTAATATCGCCGTATTTTGTTTGGTATCATTTATCTTATTCTTACTTCACTTTATACTGGCCTGTTTAACCCCTGACCTGACCATTTTGTGTCAAGTTCTTGTATTATGCATGTTTTCTGAGATGCAGAAGATGTTTTCATTTATGGGCCTGTTTGGGAACAACTATTTTGTAATCATTTTAGATATTTTTTTCACATTAACAAATTTTGATATCAAAAGAAAACCAATATTTTTCTCATTTCTGAAAAATCTTAGCATAACAAATCAAATTCAAGTATTTCTGTAATGTATAACCACTAGAATTCGCAGTTCGTGGGCTGGGCGGTTCTTGGGTTGGGGGTTCATGGGATCTGTACTCTTAAAATTCTGTTATCACAGGTGCCCTTAATACTCCAGATACCCCATAATACAGGAAGACCATTTGCCCTTAAATCCAAGTAGGCTACCCATGCACATATCCATGTAATTGTGTATTTAGTCCTAGGATCTGTTATAGTCCCAGGGTTTTATAGTGGGGTCTTTAGTTCAGAGTAGGTCTTTTAGTTTTATAGTCAGCAGGAGGCGGGGTCTATCGTCATGATCATCTGTACCCATCTTATTAACCCTGGCCCGGCAAAAGACTACACTCTTTCTGGGTTTGATTCCCGTGTCGCATGCACAGAGAGACTGACGCCCCCTCCCACCCCTCCTCCCCCCCCAAAAAATTGACCCTATTGTATGTACCTCCTGCTCATATACAAAGTCACGCCCGGGAGTTAAGTTTAAGTTAATCGGAGTCCTTTTTTTATCATGACTGTATGATTTACTTTTTGGTCTAGTTTACTTGTGCGCCGTTATATCTTGTAGGCCTGCATGGTTTGCAGTGCGGAGCCACGGACTGCCTCCTTTTAACCGCCCTATAAAATAAAATAAAAAATAGAGCTTGCGCCACCTTACAGTCTGCGCCATTATGCGCACGCCGGCAAACGCGTGCACCATGTTTTGTTAAACAGTGTAAGAGTTTGTATACTTATAGAAAAGTTTGTAAAATATATTATTTGTCTGCTTATAATACTTTGCGATCTGTAAGGATAACAAACAGCCATTTCCACAGAAATGTAGCTATATGTCTCTAATGAAAATATTTTGGGTGAAGATCATTATGTCATCACTAACTCCTTAAGCCACAATATTAGTCCAAATAGTAGCTACCCCGGTTAAAGAAAATCAACATTTCGGTGCGTGACACTTGCGTGGCAACGTGGGACGAAGATCCATGTGCATAGCAATTGCACGGACAGATGGGCAGGAATCTACACTTGGGAGGGAATCATTGGACAGACAGAATAGTATTTAGATTCTTATAAAACTTTAAACATGCTTCTTGGACACCCTATACTGAGACTTGTAATACAGTTTTCAATACATTAGACAACATTTTGTATCACACCTTCTACCCCCCCCCCCCCCCTCCCCAATTCGTCAGAATTCTTCAAAATTAATTCCTCCCACAATTCGTCAGAATTCTTCAAAATTAATTATAACAATTTTCCCTTCAATCTCAAAATGTTTTACAGAAATCTGGTCCTTTTTCGCTTCTAACTGGTAAAAGTCTTAGGGATTTCCCCTGTATAACATTTCACCTTTATACATGCTTTGATACCATGGCACCGTACTATAATCAACAGTACAACTATGATGCACGTAGGCCATTTCTTGGGGGGGGGGGGGGTGGGGGTACTCATATATAAAAGCCTATTTCCACATCAAGCACCTGTGGCTTTAGGGACATGACATTTAAATAAGATTGAGGAGTTTAAAAAAAAACAGATTGGAGAAAAGGATTCTTTCGTAGTTACACCCTTTTGATCTTTCTTGTTTCTTTCTAAACTAATGTTGCTTATTGTATCAATAATTCAATATTGTGCTTATATCAGTTGTATGTTATATGTAGTATAGTGTAAGCGCTTTGATCCTCCAGGTTATTGTGCATCATAAATATTAGTACTTGTTGGATATTCATAATTTCGACAACTCCCCCAAACCTTATAGGTATATTATGCGATCTTTTCCACGGAACGCCTTAATCCTCAAGAAAAGATTGAAGCAGATTTTCTGGCAGAATGTGCCGGCAACTGTTATTATCGAGTTTTGAAACTTACAGGAACTTGATTATTAGGTTAGGTGCGAATCAATCGGCGCGCTGGTTAATAATAATGGCACATGGCATGTAACATAGTATTGAGTGAACTCCCCCCCGCCCCGATCACCATATTGGCCAAACGCCATCGTTCCTTATCTTCATAACATTCCTGATGTAGGTTGGTTAATAGCTGTAATCACAACAATGTATCTTTGAACAGCATCCCGTTAAAAACAAGGAACAAAGACATCATCATATTTCTCACGCAAATGACACCGCAAACAGGACATTGTGCAACCATGTTGTTGGTATCACTCTTTATAAAAACAGGGAACTATAATACATTCGCAGTAAAACAAACCTCAGAAACTTTATTTTTCTACTCCGTTCTTCCTCTATAAGCCTTATTAACCCGTTAAATAAAACGAGGAACAAAACATTGCTCATAAACAGGACATTGTGTAACCGTGGTATAAGTTTCAAAAATTAGGACAGCGGTCCCAAATAAGTCGTCCGTTTATATGGGTAGATTAAAAACAAGGTGGCTCTCAAAACCACAGGCATCAGGCAACTAGAAAGAAAGAGGACATAGTATCTATAGCCTCCTTGTTAAAGACATGATAAGTAAACATCATAATGTAAATAAATAAACATCCTGGAGTTTGGTTGCAATTGTACTTCACCTGTTTAAATGTAATCAATTTTACATATGCTGCCAATTTTACATCTTGACCTTGGTATGTGACCTTTGACCTCATAAACATGAAGGTGTCCATGTTGCATCTATGACCCAAGTTTGGTATAAAATTGGATAGATTAAGCCCATATGTATTGGTCAAGCTATGAGTTTTTAAAAATATTGGGCGAGATGCAGTCTTTTTGAAAGACATTTCTTGATTACCTTTAGAGCAAACTGGTTCATTCAAATCATTATTTTTCATTGAAGATGTAGATGTCTTCTGCTTAAAAACCATCACTTTTGTGGGGGTAACCAGCACTTTTTTCGCTACGGACCAATGATATCTATCTTAGGTACGACAGGCTGCCTATATCCTAAGATCAGGGATTTTAGCTCTAAATTAGTGGAAACAGTGAACTTGTGTAAAATGATACCGTTCAGTTCTTAAGACCCACATTTCATTGAACATTCAAAAATCATGAACATGAGCCCCATTCCAAAGCCCCTTATTGAAAAGATTTGCATTCTAAAATCCAAAATCCAAAATTTGAAAATGTTGAAAAACAAGTCAGTTCTTAAAGGGCCATTGAGAGATTTCACAAAACAAGTGGGGGTAGAGTTAGAGTTAAGGGGGTGTGAACCTTCATGTATAGCCTCCATAAAACTGCCATTAACTTATTCATTATTCATTTATAATCATTTAATCTATATAAAAGTATACATTTTCTTGAAGAAAAGGGTTCAATGAATCTAGCCATGACCATTTGGGAAACAATTATATAAAACATGGTTTTGACCCAGTGGTGTAGCTAGGGGCAGGGAAAAATCCCCCACCTCCGCCTGACAGAAAAGAATCCTTAAAACGAACTCTGTGCCCCGTCCCTCTAGATCATTCCAGATGTGTGCCCCCGCCCCAATCTCCAGACGTAGTGTGTATAGGCAGTATGACAACTTACATGGACCATTCAAGCATGTTTTGTGTAAAACATGACCTAACTCCCCCCTCAAATTTTCGGAGCTGACTGCAAACAAATTTAGGCCAACCTTTTACGAAAATCTTGCCCCCCCCCCCCCCCCCGAAAAAATCCTATAGCTACTAGATATTGTGTCAAATTTTGTCGTTCTAGTTTTATTAAATATAATCCTAATGAAATTCCCTAGGAAGATATTTTGTGTGTTTTTCTAATATCTTTATTATTTTTTAATTATTGTCCAAAAAGGGGAATAATATTAAGATGAATTTGGTGCAATTTCAGCATTTTTTTTACCAAAAACTGAATTTTGAGCCACATTTTTGGCACATTTTGGTCGATAATTCAAAAAAATTATAAAGATTTTCAAAAAAGAAAAAATGCTTCCTATATGGAATTGCATGAGGATTATAACAAAACTAGTATGACAAAATAACTCAAAATATATTTTGAGTTATCTTTGCAAAACCTAAAATAAGTCAAAAATAATGTTTTTTATAATTTTCTCCAAAATTGTCAATTTCATGATCATGGTTGGATTCATTGAACCCTTTTCTACAAAAACAAAGGATACTTTTATATAGATTAAATGAATAATAAAGGAGTTACAGCAGTTTTACGGAGGCTGTACCTGGGGGTTCACAACCCCCTTAAAGAGGCATATTTTTCTTTAAATTTCTCTAAATTTCAACAAATATATTGACCGCTATCTCAAAACTGTGTTTGCGGACAACATGCCCTTTTCAGACATGAAGCACATGTAAATGATGAAGTGCATACATAGGCCTATGCTGTGTAGAATTAAATGGGCTAAACCCAACTTTACACCGAGCAAAGGCCAACATAATTGCAAAAATATCTCATAAAGTATGAAATGGAGAGCAATGTTTGATCAAATATCAATTTATGGTGGGTGGAAATTTAGCCCAATTTTGTTCATAATCATTGTTTTCAACAATGAAATACTTTGTTTGGTCTCAAAAAGGTGGCCTAATTGGGCTACATGTTTTATCCAGGAAACCCTCACTCTGATGGGAAGTCAGTGAGACAGGATGTTATCATACTGTCTATGATGTTATCCACCATCTATCTGAACGACAACCAAACAGTGCCTCGATTAAGGGCACCCAATACCCTTTCAGGAGACTCAATACACTCTAGGGTAGCTCATACCTGTATCCCATATATAGAACAACCAAACAGTGCCTTGATTAAGGGCACCCAATACCCTTTCAGAGGACTCAATACACTTTAGGGTAGCTCATACCTGTATCCCATAGAACCTAAACACCACATAATCTAATTGCCCTCGAAAACAGCAGTGTTTCGCGTAGCTCTGCTAGAGAGCCTCTCTTAACCCCCTTCATCAACACAACCGCTCCCCACCTCTAAACCAACCATACACTGATACATATGCATAGACCCTGCTTAACATGTACAGCCTTAGTCAATCACTGGCAACCTTACTGAAACTAACCCGAACCGAATACAATATTGAATATTTTACTCAATGATGCTTGGTATTAATGAACAAATGGATTCATGTATGGTACACAATAGAACAACAACAACAAATTTGGCTTTTGTGATAGTCCGACTCAGCTCGGACTAGAGTGTGGGCCATTTTATAATGGTGAAATTCAATAGATCTTATACTTAGAGAAAATATCGCAAATCTTATTTGGTTTATATAATGTAGATTTGCTGGCTTTTGTGATAGTCCGACTCAGCTCGGACTAGAGTGTGGGCCATTTTCAATGGTAAAATTCAATAGATATTATAAGAGAAAATATCGCAAATCTTTGGTTTATAAAATGTAGACTTGTCCGCAAATGAGCATAACATTTGTTTACAACAACCAATTTCAACCAACTAAAATTCTTTAGAAAGCCTATGGGATCATACGTCTGTCTCAATAAAAAAGAATTAGTGACATATTTGCAAAGATTTAAAAATATATAAAATCCGAAAGTTGAGTACACTTTTTTTTTACTCACCCTGTATTCTACGCAAATAATAACAAATGTGTTGTACATGCATGTGGACGTGGTTTTAGGCGAGCGGTATATGGCTCATTCCATGAAGTTGGGGCATTTGTTAAAATAGCAGAATTTGGTACTTTAGGCCGCTTATAAACTGTTTTACTCTATGTGTATATCAAAAAATGTTAGTGTCCAAAAACAGTACTAGGTTATAGTATTGAGCCATGAAAAAAGAAGAAAAAAATCGACCCTTCCTTGAAGAAGAAAAAAATAAAAAATTAGGTGGTGTCCAAGACCATTTTTGCTAAAAAACGTGACATGGAAAACACAACAATTAATATGAGTTTTATGTAAGCAAAACTATCATAGAATTGCTTGGAAATCGATTTGTTAAGATACATGTATTCATAGTTTACTGACCAAAACACCTCGTCACGCTGGACTGATTTTTCACCCAAGCAACATGAAAATTGCCTTTCCGATGCTACGCACGGTGTCCACAAAATATACATGTGTAGCATCGGGAGTTTTCATTGCTGAATGGGGGTAGTTCTCTATCATACATTTTAAAATTATTTTCCAAAATTAAGAGCATTTATCAATTGAAAACTATTGCAAATGAGAATAAATTTCATGAAGACCATTCCATTTTTTATTCATGAAAAAGTATACCGTGCCGTGTGCATGGTGTCCTAACCATAAAATGTAGCATCGTGATAAACATCCTATGCAATTTGTAAGAATCCCCCCCTGGAGATAAATAAAACATTCCATATTTCTTTTTGTAAGGATAGAGGTCAATAGCTATCAGGTTTGTTTGGAATTTGCCACACGTGGGCTAGTTTTATCAAGGTTTCAGTCGCTGGTGTCCCGTTGTAGCATCGGGACTTTTATGTAGCATCAAAATGTAAACATTGGATAGTTTTGTGAATGGTAAGTGCGATTGTAATTATTTCTTAATGTTGCTTGTATGTCTGTATTTATTAATGCATTTTTATTGAAAGGGAAACACTGAATCAGAATTTCTTTTCATGTTATGATATTAATTTTTAGTCATGGACGCCATAATAATTTGGCGTCCATGTAGCATCGGGCATAGCATGGGCAATATTTTGCATTGGGTATCGTTATAGTTCGTTGAAATTGTATTTTTTTTGTAGAATCACATCATTAATAAACTTTGAAGTTAATAATGAATTAGTTTTTGCTCTTTTAATGCTAATAATATAGCTTACCAATACGATGCTACATGGACACCATGTCCATGTAGCATTTCATAAAATTTGCCTAATTAGACTGAAACAATTACCCCATTCGAAATTATCCATCACCCAAAACATTCAAAACATTGCCTACATTTTACTACACTTTACAGAAAAAAAGGCATATTATGAGAGATGTATATCTAATGAAATATATTAATTAGGCCTAATATTAATACACAATGCTACATGGACACCATTTCCATTAGCATTTCACTGAATTCACAATAAACATTCCCTTATTTTAGTTTTATTTACTATAAATAAAACAAATAATTGTAAATCATTTAAGTTCTCTATCCTTTGCTATTCTTTTTCATGTTAAATGAATAATAAATAAAATACTCCAGCATGATTTTAATATAAATATTTTCCTGCAACACAAAAGTGCAACATGAATAAATAATCTACTCCAATATCAATACACAATGTTCCATGAAGATACTAAGCCATAGGGTTTATTTTGTTTTGCTTTGCAGGTTCTTGACATTAATTCAGAAGACAGTTCTATCGTCCTGGAATTTATGGAGATGAAGACAAGGAACCCATCATTTTCAAAAACTAGTACCTTTCCAAAGAAATCCATCATGGCAATTAAATTATTTTTTTGCAAACTGACTTTTTAAGTGATCAAACTTTTCAATCATCTTTATCAATAATAGAGGATGATTCAATCAGAAACAAGCAAAGAGACTAAGATCACAAAGGGTACTTTAAGAACAACACTGCATGAAGTTTCATGTCAGTGGACATCTTAAGAAGAACTTTCTGAGAGAGTCAGGCAGAGGTGTGCAGATGGGGGTCGGTCAATTTTTTTTGTACTTTGGGGATAAGATACATGTCCATGAAGATTTACAATGATGGTAATAAAAAATTCTGAGTACCCCCCTACTGGGAGATATATGACCCCCCTAATAATGACCCTTAAGAGAGCGTGCCTGAGAAAACCAAATGGTGGGCGGAACATGAAGGTTGTCGGATTTTGCTCTTTTTTGGTTTAGCATATATACTTGATGAAATATTCATGCTGACAAGGTTTGAAAATTCTGGCCCCTATAGCTTGGATTTTGTGCCCCATCAAGTTTTAGCCCCTTTTAGCCCCAAAAATCTTCCAAAATTGCATATAATTGCCCATTTTTGCATAAAGTTCATACTTGTAATCTTGATGTCTATTGTCAAATTATTTTTTAATTACGTTAAAATATTGTAAGCACATAGGTTTAGTATTCAGGGGGTCCTACTTATGACCCCCCCCCCCCCCCCCTCAAATATCTTGATGTTTTATGTAAAAATGGGGCTATCTTCAATCGCTTGCAGGAATTTATCCCAGCAGTGAATTAAAATAACCTGATTGTAGTCTTATAGCATGACACATCGGCTATCAAAAACTATTCAAACTTAGCTGGGGAAATGTGTCTGGATACTGAAAAACATAGTGTTTCTATATAGTAATTTTTAATATTTTCTAAAACAAGAACACATATTAGTCGGGTATATACAGGGGTTACCGTACACCCCCTCTCCCCAGGACTCCCCCAAACCAACTTTTTTACTTACTTTCATGGTTCTAAAACATATTCAGAATGTTACCAAAAATAATTTTGCTATGCTAAGGGATTATTCAAGATGTCGTCCAAAATGGCCGCCAGAACTGGTTAGATCTCATAAAATGACATATAGCAATCAAAATGTATGGTGAAAGTATAGTTTTAATAGTGGAATGTATGCCAAAAATGGTAAAATTTTATAAATTGGCTTAATATGAACCCACATGCATGATCAGAGTATAATTTTAACGATGGGGTGTATGTATTAGACCACTAGTAACTCATATCCAATATTTTTTGATTTGTTAAAATACTTAAATAATCCAAAATGTATGGTAATCCAAAATAGATTGTGAGTGTATATTACATCAAATTCACCAACTATATAGTATGTTCTAAACTGATAAGGCCTACCTCTGTGACAATTTTGATTCTGTATCACTTTCCAAAATGGCTGCCAAAATGATTAATTTGATATTAAATGACCTAAAACAATTGTTTTGTAAAACTATGTAATACCAATACCCCCAAATCTAATGGGACAGCATTCACTATTTGTCTACGATAAAGCCTAGGGGCTGTAGATCTGACCATACATGTTGGTTCATATGCCAATTTATAGAATGTTAAATATTTTGGCAGCCATTTTAGCGGCCATCTTGGATTTAGGTGTGTTAACAAAGCAAAAGTTCTGGATATGAGTGTCTAGTGGTCTAAATACAAACATTCCACTTTTAAAACTATACTGTTATCATACATTTTGATTGCCATAATATGGCGGCCATTTGGACGCCATCTTAAATAACCCCTTAACGTACCAAAATATATTTGGTTTGAGGGAGTCCTGTGGGATGGGTGGGGTGCAGGGTGACCCCATACCCGACTAATTTTCTTATTCATAATATCCAATAACTGGTGTACATGTAGATGATGATGCCTAACACACCATTCTTGGTCCCTCTGATATCAAGGCTGCTGTAGTTCCATTAAATATATATAAATCATGGGTGTAGCCAAGATGCTTGTTACCCGGGGGGGGGGGGGGGGGGGGGGGCACAAAATTGAAGTGGAGTCCAGAGTCTAAAATAAGTGTGCTGTGCAGCGGAGATTGAAAAATGTGCAGTTGAAATTTAAAAAAATTGTGCATGCAGTTCAAATGTTGGCACACATAGTTCATTATATTCAATAATCAAAACTGAAATTTTCATGACTGCATAATTTTCATAATTTAAATGAAAATTTTCATAACTTAAATGAAAATTTAGAAATATCAATTTGCCTATCATAATAGTTTTTACTGTTTCTCTCATTGAGTGCATTGCCCATGTCATAGTTGTGGGTTTCAATGTGTAAGAAGCCATATTATTGGTAACTGATCATTTTTGTTGGTGTTGACAAATAGATTTTGGCAGAGGTTTTTAATATGATATGTGTATATATTTCTCCTGATACATGTAATGTGATAATGTGTACAATGATCAGCAAAAGGCAAGAGCTACATCTTTGAAGTTTAATATTTGGGTTTATACCTCAAAACAAGCTTTAAAAAGACACAGAACTTGTCTGTTTTATTTTGGTAATTTTGAGTTATCAATGAATATCTTCATATTCATGTAGAAAATAAGTACTAGTCTGTGTAATTTTATAAGTTGTGGTAAACAATGAAACATCTATGTAGAACTAATTCACAAATTGAACCATTACTCAAGTCAACATAAAAGGCAACAAGAAGTGTCCTTTTCAATCAATTACCTTACCTTCTAAAAATTGCTAGTAAATGCTAATAAACTAAAGAGAGAGCAAAGCTATTAAGGATATAACTACAATATATGGTACAATATTGTACACTAGGCGGTCACCCGGGGTTTGTCGGTTCTCGGGTTTGGGCGGTCACCCGGGGTTTGTCGGTTCTCGGGTTTGGTGGTTTGTAGAATGCATGCATAAAGCCCGATCGGACAAACTTTTAAAATTCGACCCTTAGACAACCTTTGACCCCGGACGACCCAAGAAAATAAAGCCGTTTTATTTTTTCCACGCTCGACTCGTATTCGGGCTTCCCGTCACCGAGTTTAAGCCCGATCGGACAAACTTTGAAAATTCGACCCCTAGACGACCTTTGACCCCGGAAGACCCTTGCTCTTGCGGGACCGAACAAACAGATCACCGAGTTTCTCATCACCGAGTTTAAGCCCGATCGGACAAACTTTAAAAATTCGACCCCTAGATGACCTTTGACCCCGGACCCACCAACATTTTCAAAAAATTAGTTGGCCCAAGCCACACCCGCCCACCGAGTTTGAGCACCGTACGACACTTCTAACAAAAAAGACCCCTGTGGGGCCCCCTGGGGCCCAGGGCCCCAAACAAACATTTTTCAAAAATTTAGTTGGCCCAAGCCACACCCGCCCACCGAGTTTGAGCACCGTACGACTCTTCTAAACAAAAAAGACCCCTGTGGGGCCCCCTGGGGCCCGGGGTCCCAAACAAACATTTTCAAAAATGTAGTTGGCCCAAGCCACACCCGCCCACCGAGTTTGAGCACCGTACGACTCTTCTAACAAAAAAGACCCCTGTGGGGCCCCCTGGGTCCCGGGACCCCAAACAAACATTTTCAAAAAATTAGTTGGCCCAAGCCACACCCGCCCACCGAGTTTGAGCACCGTACGACACTTCTAACAAATAAGACCCCTGTGGGGCCCCCTGGGGCCCAGGGCCCCAAACAAACATTTTCAAAAATTTAGTTGGCCCAAGCCACACCCGCCCACCGAGTTTAAGCACCATACGACTCTTCTAACAAACCAAAAAAAGACCCCTGTGGGGCCCCTGGGGCCCGGGGCCCCAAACAAAACAAAACTTGCTCTTGCGGGGACTGAGCCGCACCCACCCACCGAGTTTGAACGCCGCCCGACCCCGGGAAGGCCACGAAAAAGCGCGCACAGACAAACAGACAAACAGACAAACAGACAGAGAGTAGCGTATTATAATATAGATAAGAACTACTTTTTAAAACTATTTTCTTCGAAATCCAGAAGTATAAAACATAACATTGGATGACGCATACATGTACCTGAACTACCTATTGTAACCCACCCCATTTAAGATCCTATAAGAATTTAATTTATTCTGATCGAAAGTATCGAATGATAATTTAGAAATATCAATTGTCCATGTCATAGTTGTGGGTTTCAGAGAAGCCATATTATTGGTTACTGATCATTTTCGAATATATGAGTATCGAAAGAAAATGCTTGTTTAATAGTAAAGGAACGAAAAAATGAGACTCAGTAATTTTGAATGGAAAATAGCTAAAAATACAGCTAAAAATGTGTTTTAGCGGACTAAATTCTAAATAATTCCCATCGGCTACTAGACCAGCAGCCCAGACCATGCAGTTCAATCAATCGATCAAATGTCCAAATGACCATATGCCCCGAAATATGGCTCCTATGCCCACTATCTTAGAATTGACCTAGCCTAAATATTGAAAATATCACTTGAAAGTAATTTTGAATAATCAATTACACCCAACATGCACAGAGTTTGAAAGGTGATAAAGTTACACAATCTGTCGTTTATAATGGGGACATTAGTCGAATTGTTAACATAAATAGTGCCGTTAAACCAACCGCACTACTTCCTTATAGTTTTGTTTTTAACAGCCCCACTTCCTTATAGTTTTGTTTTTAAAGGAATACCGTTCTATTCATTAAACCATGCATTATATGGTAGGAAAATAATTATCTAATGTGTGTTGACCATTTTTATTGAACACAGAACTTTAATGTTCAAGTAAATGAATTTAAACTGCACATCCCCAACCTGTGATTATTTGAAATTCGTGCCCGGTTGTCTGTGTTGAAAGTGCTGTTGGGATTTTGGTGATGATGACATCACAATATTGTGGTGTCATCGTCACTAAAACCGCCTCATCAGCAACAGGTCGCTGGACGGTACCACGCAGGAGTTCAATGCATAAATCGATAATATCGATACATATGAAACAGAGATGCGAACATCTCGTAACTGTTTAGTCATAGCTTTGATCAATATGGCGACGTCCATTATGATACGTGTGACTGTTTTTCTTTCTAAAGCTGTCTTTACGCGGTACTTTCAAACTTTAACCTACATAAGTGGTCTGTATAATAATAATGCTACATATCTGAGCGCTAAAGTTCCATGGAACAGATTTCCTTTAACTTTAATCAAAACCAGGAACATTCTGAAAAAGTTCTTGGAATAATGCTGTAGCCGAGCCATTAACTTTATTTACAACACATTAGTCAAATTGTTAACATAGATAATGTCGTTAAACCAACCGCATTATTTCCTTATAGTTTTGTTTTTAACAGCCCCACTTCCTTATAGTTTTGTTTTTAACTTTATTCAAAACCAGGAACATTCTGAAAAAGTTAATATTAATATGAACCCACATGCATGATCAGAGTATAATTTTAACGATGGGGTGTATGTATTAGACCACTAGTTACTCATATCCAATATTTGTTGATTTGTTAAAATACTTAAATAATCCAAAATGGCCACCAAAATAGGTCCCATAATGACTGAACTAATTGTCGGAATTCCATAAAGTGGGATAATATAACCAACATGTATGATGAAATTATAGTTTTAACATTGGGATGTATGTATTAGACCACTAGTAACTCATATCCAGTATATTTACATTGTAATAATGTACTTTAAATCCAAGATGGCCACAAAAATGGACGCTGTAAATGTAAATATAGTCTACATGAGTGTATGGTAATCCAAAATAGATTGTGAGTGTATATTACATCAAATTCACCAACTATATAGTATGTTCTAAACTGAGACAATTTTGATTCTGTATCACTTTCCAAAATGGCTGCCAAAATGATTAATTTGATATTAAATGACCTAAAACAATTGTTTTGTAAAACTATGTAATACCAATACCCCCAAATCTGATGGGACAGCATTCACTATTTGTCTACGATAAAGCCTAGGGGCTGTAGATCTGACCATACATGTTGGTTCATATGCCAATTTATAGAATGTTAAATATTTTGGCAGCCATTTTAGAGGCCATCTTGGATTTAGGTGTGTTAACAAAGCAAAAGTTCTGGATATGAGTGTCTAGTGGTCTAAATACAAACATTCCACTTTTAAAACTATACTGTTATCATACATTTTGATTGCCATAATATGCCGGCCATTTGGACGCCATCTTAAATAACCCCTTAACGTACCAAAATATATTTGGTTTGAGGGAGTCCTGTGGGATGGGTGGGGTGCACGGTAACCCCATACCCGACTAATTTTCTTATTCATAATATCCAATAACTGGTGTACATGTAGATGATGATGCCTAACACACCATTCTTGGTCCCTCTGATATCAAGGTTGCCAAGGGCGGCGGAACCGGGGGGGCCAGGGGGGCACGTGCCCCCCCATCCGTGAAAGTGGTGGGACACCATGTGCACTGTGCCCCCCTAGAAATTTGTGGCTGAACTCCTTTAATCGAGCTCCACAACATTTTTGACTCCAAAATAATTGAAAAGATTGACTTTTAGTGTCAAAAATACATGAAATTCTCTTAAACTGCAGGCAATTTTGCATTCAAACCCAAAAAAATTCGCGCGCTTCGCGCGCATTTTTAAACAAACGTTTTTCCTTGCCAAAAAATATTTCACAAAACACCCTTTGGCCCCATTTTTTTATGCTGGTGGTACTGCCACTGATTGAGAGTATCAATGTCCTTCTTATGTTGTAGCTGAGACGAATTCGTCTCAGTCCATAGTAGTTTTTTCCGTCCAAAAGTATGAGAGTCGCATTTTCATCTTGTTGCGGATTTTTTAAATCTTTTAATTATTGCTGTATAAAGTACAACTTCGTGGGCCTTTTACAATGTCATGAATGTGTTAATTATACCAAAATACGCCAAATGGCCCCTGAGCGCATATCAAAACCCAACCACGCCGCAAGGCGCTCCACTCGCTTCGCTCGTTTCGCTTGCATGATCGTAATTTTCGTGCCCCCCCCATTTTCAAATACGCTCCGCCGCGCCTGAAGGTTGCTGTAGTTGTGCATGGTTTGCCAAAGATCAGTATACTATAAGTAGACCTAGCTGGTCCACACAAATTCTAAATATTGTTTGTGTGACATCTCATTCACCATCTTGTTAATTAAAAAATGTGGTAGCCCAAATAGTACGCTATTGCCCCATAGTTAAAACACCTGTTACTAGAAGAAAATTAGATAAGATAAAATCAAACTAGAAAGTGATGCATTTCCCATCTATCTATCTATGAGACTAACTTTTGCCCTAGTTATTTTATTGGGATAATGATGGGAATTGTGCCTCTACTATATAGAAACACTGTGTCCTATTGCATCTATAGATATATTAATTTATATCAAGGGTGATAATGTATATTCAATTGTCATAGTCCAATTGTTATAGTCCCTATAGTAGAATATCTATTATAGCACACACCACCCATGGATAGTCATCCTCTCGTTTGGAAAAATACTATAAAATAGAAACACTTTTTTTTTGCCTTAGGCAATTCCACATTTCCAGTATGATTGACACTAGGATAAATGTATTTAAAACTAATGATGTAAAACACTGATTGACGTAGGCTATTTATATTTGAACCTGATCTATTCTAAGCAAACTATTGTGTCTAATTTATATTACTATACAATCTAGAAACACTGATTGCTTCAAAAGACCGTTACCTTTGATTACACAAACCTTTGGTTCAATTCTCTGATGTGAGAGACTTTGGAATAAAGCTATTGCTGCTCAGAAGCAGCAATGTATGGTTTAAGTAACCTTTTAAAATCAAAACAACAATATCTTATTTCAAAACACTTCAAAAATATTTTCTGTCTAGAAACAATCATTTAGATACAAATAATATAAATATATTCTTAAAGTCTGTGACCTATTTGATTGAATTACACTGTATTACAACAATATCTCAAATAAATCATATATTTTCAATTGTTTTAAAATGTCTAAAATGCCTTATAGAAACACTGCATTGGGAGTATCTAGAAACCATTTCCCCAGAACAGATTTACGTTTTCTGAAGAGACAAGTGTTATAGCTATTCGGCTATGAAAGAAATTTTTCATTTCACTGCTGGGATAAAATCCTATTCACATTTAAAGATTGCCCCTTTTTCGTAACAAAAATCAATGCCTCGTAGGGGCACTTTTTTCTGTGACCCCCCTCGTAATTCAGAATGAGGTACGTGATTTTTGGTTGAATCTACACAATACCAATGCTGTATATCAATGATATATGGACTGGATTCAAAAATCAGTTGATGCAAAGAATCCCAATTTGTGCCTTTAGAAACAGAGACAATTTAAAACAATTTTATATATGATTTTATGGCTCAAAATGGGGCTAAAATGCCATGGGGCAGAAAATCCAAGTCAGGGGGGGTCAGAATTTTCAAACTTTGTCAACCTGAATCTTTCATCAACTGTACCCAGCAAACTATATATGAGCAACATTGGACAACCTTCATGTTCCTAGATTTTGTCATATCATCCTGTTCTCTCAGGCATGCACTCTTAATAGTACATTTTCAGAAGTGAAAAAAGTAATTTTTCACAATTTTCAGACTAGTGCCAATTACTGACAACATTATAATATCATTTCAGTTATGTTTTCCATCAAACATTGATCTTTTGTCTTTACAATGCAATAATATAAAAAAATGTAAGATATTGGATTGTTCCATTTTTAGAGGGGGGTATAATGGCATTTTCAGGGTTTTCATTAAATGGAGAAAAGGCAAAATGAAGGTCAAGTTTGAAATAGCATAGCAAAATTGCCAGTGATTTTTTTTATTGTTGTTTTCCTCAGAGCACCAATAGACATAGATAAAACAATTCAACAAATAAAATCGACGGAGACTTGTTCATTATTAATATATTCACACATACTCGGGCCATTTTCTGAAATACAGATTTGAGTATTTTCATACTTGGCGTTAATTTAGTAAAATTAATTAGTTCTCTCAACTGAATGAATGTTGCGGTTAAAATAATTATTTCTTATAAACAAGACCAATATTGTTCAATTCTACAAATAAAGTTAATAAGATAAAATAAAATTGGACTGTTCCATTATTTTTATGGGTAATTCCTACAACTACAAAATAAATCCCCCCCCCCCCCCCCCCCCCCCCCTATAGAAGGCAAACATTTGTTAACAGACAATTCTGGGAATTCCTATGCCTTCTATACCATTCTGAAGGGACATGGATGTTTTCTGGGGAATTCTCACCAGCGAAAAAGTAGTTTGAAGAATTCACACACCTTCCATGTGGGGTGGGGGGGGGGGGGGGGGGGGGTACCATTAATATCAGGAATAGCCCAAATGAGACTATTCCACTCATTAAAGAGGGGTGTTTTGGTTATATCCGGGCAGTATGAATTTGCAATACGTTTGACCAATCAGTTCCAATGATGACATTGTACAATTTATATTTTAAGACAGCACTGTTCATGCTATGCCATAGTTTTTTTCTAGGAGAATTTATAGTTACAGAAACAGTTATTTCCATGTAAGATCCGACTATCTGACATGTTGGTTCAATCTCCCAACTATCAAATAGTGTAGTATGTATATCAATACAATACATATTTTGTTGATAATATACTGTAAGCTATTAACATACGCCTAATGCTATAAATATATTGTGCATGCAAACGCCAAAAGATTTAGAATTGATAATATAACTTTGATTTGATGGCTGGTTTGATAGCTGTGTTTTTGTTATAAATAAATTTGTTGGGGTGTTTGTTTGTTTGTTTTTCATTTACAAAGACATAAATCGCCTATTCAAAACTACTTTGTCTATATTTAGACTACTGTTATGATCACTGCACATTAATATTGTTAATAGAGCTGCGACACACATGAGCGTCAACTCCGGGTTGACAGTCATGAAGTATTTCCATTAAAAAAAGTAAAAGTAAAGACTCGCGCCGAGCATCTCTCTTTCATTAGCGTTTGGGCCAGACTCCCCCATGTAATATATGGCTGTGGGGGGTTCGCCACTCCTCCCGCACAGCGAGTCTGTTTTACTACCCAACATGAATTAATGCCGGAACGAAACGTTTGCTCAAATATGATACCGGGGATGATACCCTTTTCAAAGATTTCTTTAAAAAAAAGTTGTTATTATTTCATCAGTCACTTTATGGTTAGAGTTTGACAATTTTGACAATTTTGACACCCGGTTGAGTCACTTATTTCACAATATGTTATTTCTCGTTTTTTATAAAGAGAAAGGAACTTCTGATCCATGTTTGTACAAACACCTTCAGTTTCAGTTAGAGATTCACTTTAGGCTAAATATTAGCCAATATATCGATCATCTAAAGTATCTGTAAGTGTTGAAAAACCTACACCCCTATTTAATATAATGGAATAATCCAAGAGTACTTAACGACATTCACACTTTAATTTCAGTGAGATTCAATTTAGGCTAAATGTTAGCCAATATCGATCATCTAAAGAAGGCCTACCAAGGCCTACCTGTAAGTGTCGCAAAACACCATTTGATAGTCAAAACTACAGGACGTTCACAGTTTAAAACAAACAATAAAGAACAAGTAATACCAAGACTTCCACATATTGAATACATACAGTGTGTTGCCTTCTCATTGAACGAATTGTCACACCTACAAAAACATGAATTGTTATCTGATTTTGAACATTTGAATAGTACCCCTGTGAAAGAATGGAACAATCCAACATCATTATACTTTTAAAATGTATTTTATATATTTTGTAGTCTTTTGCAATCAATAGCATGATATTTCACTGAAGAAATAGTGAGTAATACTGAAAAAATACAACGATTGTACTTCCTGTATGATACGGGTGAAATTGGACCAATGTTATATAAAAGTTGGGGGGGGGGGGTAATAAGTGGTTGTGAGTAATAAAAAGTTGAGTCTCTTTCGTTTTGAATGCATTGTATTAACCACCTTAGATGATAGGTTGCTTCCAGTAAAGATAAATCTTCTAACTAGACTGGGAAAGGTACAGTGGCATTGTAAAATATACCTACATTTCAGAGTTTTCGAAATTTTAAAACCTACGAAAATAAGCTCACCCCCCCCCCCCCCACACGATAATGGAATATTCCAATGATAACAACTTTTTTATGTGTGCGTGATAAAGACAAGGGATGAAACATCATATGTCCAAAAGATAGTGTTCATAGATCTTCATCTTAGGTATCAAACCCTAGTCTAGATTTGGTATGAAACAATATTTTTCAGGTCTGAAAAGTAGGTTCCTGGGGACCATTTTAGGGGGGGGGGGGGTCGAGTGTCAGATTTTGTAATAGTCATTTTTTTGTGAATATTGGACCAAACATGTTAAATCACCAAAATATGTTTGAAACTGGCTGACCCCCCATCTGTACACATTTTCCCATAGTGCCTGACTTTCTCAGATATCTGCTTAAAAGTGTTGCAAAACACAATTTGCTATTCAAAAACACACCCCTACGGAATATAATGGAACAATTCAAGGGCACTCAACAACGTTTACATTTTAAAAGAAACAATAAACAACAGGCAATAACAGGATCTTTACTTCCTATACTCTGTGTTGCCTTCACATTGAAAATGATTGACATGCCTACAAAAACATGAATTTTCATCTGATTTTAATGGTACCCCCTGTGACAAAAGTGGAACAATCCAACATCATTATACTTTTATAATGTATTGCAATACATTTTGCAATCAATATCATGATAATTCACTGAAGAAATAGTGAGTAATAGAGAGAAAATACAATGATTTTACCATTGGTTTGACACAGGTGAATTTGACTAATGTTGAAAGTTAGGGTAATAAATGGTTGGGAGTTATTAAGAGTGTAAAAGTCTCCGTCGTTTTGAATGCATTTTATCAATCACCTTGGATGAGGCATTGTTTCCAGCAAAGATCAATATTCTAACTTTGCTGGGATTGGTACAATGCAAGAGTAAAATAGACCTAAATTTCATTATTTTGAATTTTTGAAAATCATCAAAAATAGGCTCACCCCCCTGTTCAGAAATGGAATATTCCAAATGATAACATTTTTTTCTTCTGCATGCATGATAAAGACAAAGGATAACACATCCTATGCAGAAAAGATGAAGTTCGTAGATCCTCATCTTAGGTATGAAACCCTAGTCTAAATTTGACACAAAACTGTATTTGTCAGGTCTGAGAAGAGTGTTCAAGGGGACCATTCCAGGGGGGTTCCTATTTTCTGGGAGGGTGTATGCCAGAATTTTTAATACTGATTTTTGAGAATATTTGACCAAACATGTTAAATCACCAAAATATGATTAAAATTGGCTGACCCCCATCTGCACAGATTTTCCCATAGTGCCTGATTCTCTCAGAAAGTCCTTCTTAAGTTTCTTTGATCAATGGTGTATTGTTATTGTGTAATTGTAAGAAATGGTGTATGTGTATCATAGGTAATTATGTTTTATGCTTCATGGCAGGTTATCTTTTTGTGTAATTTGTAGTTTTTACAATCCATGTTATTAATTTTATCGTGTGCTTATAAAATAAAAAGTTAACATCATAGTACATCCTCTCTATTGATCTGAAAAAGATGCACCTGTTCAAGCTGTTCCAAATATTTTAGGGCACGGTGTCCATGTAGCATCGTAATACTTAAGTACACAGAAAAGGTAAATTTTACATGAACAGTGTTTAGATAAATTTCAAGCAATTCACTCTGTGTATCTACTTGATATGATGAACAAGTAGACAAACCATTCACACTCAAATAATTGTGACCGTATGAATAGTCTTATTATTAACAATGTTACAAGACGCGGTGTCCATGTAGCATCGGTAGTGCATTTTATAACATTATACAGGTAAATAATACTTCATATACTTACTTTATGACTATAATGTAATCAATGTGCATGGTTTATAGAGTACTTTACATCAAACAAATATTGATATGTACTTGATTTAAATTCATTATACAAATTGCAAAATAAAGAGTCACTTTTCAATGAGTTTTTACATAAAACAGTTAATCTACGATGTCTTGTTCGTTAAGTTATGTTCAACCTAGACAAATCTGGTTTCTTTTCATGTATTTGTGGTTCCAAGTAGTTAATTGAGGTATAGAAACTTGGCCCACATCTTAAGCTATTTTATTAGAAAATGATATGGAAATGAGAAATGGTGTCCATGTAGCATCAGGATTTTTGGAAATGTCATCCAACTGTTGAACATGTGCGGTTATTTTACACCAAATGTTACATTAAAATAAAAAGTTCTACATTGGACTTTGGCAAATGTAGAACCTAAAAAAGAAGAAAGAGTTGGAAAATATCCATTTGAAAATTTCACTTGGATGTCACATAATATGCCCCAACTTCATGGAATGAGCCATATAGTAACACAGTGTGGAGTAGACACACCAGGCCAATGTGTACATTTTGAAAATTTGGTTGTTATATTACCATATTAGCGTTTTGTTTCCGCGATCGAACTAGATACCGCAAAAATAATAACTCTGAGTATATCTATTTTGCGTATAGGTCTGAGGAAATGTGATGAAACTTCACAAAATAACAAATGCGAAAACATACAAAAACACTTGAAAAGCTTCAATGCGTGAACAATACATAAGCGCGAGAAAATTACCCCTTTTACATTTTTTGTTTGTTTCATTAGTAGGTAATCATAGCAGATTACTATTAAAGCACATTATAGTTTGGTTTACATACAACTATGATCAGTACCTCATGACATGTGGAGAATAAAAAGTAAAGAATAAAAATATGAAAAATAAATCAAATAAAAATGTTAGTTTTGGGCTGACCTACCTGGAAGAGTATAGATTTACAGGCGCGAAGATCCACTTTTGTTTTTATTGATTACAATTTTTCCTTGTGCAATTTTTCCTTACAATCATAAGTTTTCCTGGATATAGCGGCTATAGCCCTATAGCCCTATTCTAGTATACAGGGGTCGCATTCTGACGCGTCTGCGCGTCCTAGACCTCTCACTTTCTTATAGTGACGCGTCAGGTTTCAAATTGGAAAGACTTGCGGGTCCCGATCAAAATTGAAGGGACCCTTTAAATTTGACGATGTGGAAATGGAAACATTAAGAAATTCTGTAAATTACATCATCCTTTGCTCACAATATAAATTCGTTAAAACTGTCCATAAAAAAGAAAGAAAATCAAATACCCAAACCGCGATATATATGCTGGGATGAAATACCGCCGATTACATTACTAATATGTCGAGTAGGGTAGTTGGAATGTTGTTTATTTCTTTATCACACATTTCATTACTATTTGTGCATATAGGTATCACAAAATGCCAAAAAAAATGTAGGTTCAATAATTTATATGGACATGCTTAGAATATAATTAAAGGCATATTATGTGATCTTTTCCAGAGAGCGCCCTCTATTCATGATTTTTTTTTAGAAAGTAGATTTTCTTGCAGATTTACATTTCCGATCATAAATCATACATACATTCCAAGTTACAGAGCGATACGATTCCTAATTACCTCAAAATCATGGTTTTAGAGTGAATTTAAAGTGAAAATATAAACTGTCGGGATTCCGACAGTTTATTTTCACTCTAAAACCATGATTTTGAAGTAATTAAGAATCGTATCGCCCTGTAACTTGGAATGCATGCATGATTTATGATCAGAAATGTAAATCTGCAAGAAAATCTGCTTTCATTTTTTTGTCTCCATGTTGAGGGCGTTCCCTGGAAAGATCACATAATATACCTTTAAAGGCATATTATGTGATCTTTTCAAGATAGCGCCCTCTATTCATTATTTTTTTTAGAAAGTAGATTTTCTTGCAGATTTACATTTCTGATCATAAATCATACATACATTCCAAGTTACAGAGCGATACGATTCCTAATTACCTCAAAATCATGGTTTTAGAGTGAATTTAGAGTAAAAATATAAACTGTCGGAGTTATCCGACAGTTTATTTTCACTCTAAAATCATGATTTTGAAGTAATTAAGAATCGTATCGCCCTGTAACTTGGAATGTATGTACGATTTATGATCAGAAATGTAAATCTGCAAGAAAATCTTCTTTCAATTTTTTTTCGATGTTGAGGGCGTTCCCTGGAAAGATCACATAATATACCTTTAATGTAAATGGTCCCAAATCTGGCCAGAATTAAACGTTATCTCTTGCGACATTTATATTTGCTCCTACGATATAAATAGATCTTTCAGTGACCCTTGACATTATCTGGGCTTTTCTTATAGACAAACGACCTTGCCTGCTCGCCAGAACGCATGTGCAGGTGTTGCATGATATCAATTACGGATGTTTCAACTTTCAAGTCTTGGTTCCAGCGGTTTGTGTTTGTGCGAGATCGCACGCGACAACATCGTGATGTGTATTAGATGAGCGTGGGAGGCCGTTGTACTGGTATCAAATGGGTGGTGGTGGGTAGGATCTGCGGTGGGAGAGTAGGAATACAGACTTGATTTTCAAGTCTAGATAAACATGGAAAGGGGTATAGGTATGTGCCACCCTGAAACCCCCTTTTCTGCTAGTTGTTAAAGACCCCCCCTTTGAGCCTGCATCAGTTCTTTGAAGACCCCATTTTTATTGAAAACATTTAAAACAATTGTGTTCTTACTAAAATTATTTGAATAACAAGCCAGTTCTTTAAGACACATTTTTTCAAGAAAATTAGTTCTTAAGATCGTATTTTTCGTCAGAAAATTCTACCCAAAAAAAGGTTGAGTGCCCCCACCCCCGGGCTGCACTCCACACCATTCTGTCGGATTTGTAATTGAACGAACACTTTGATGTAGCGTATTGCGCACATTGCTTGAAGCGCACACAACAATAAGCGTGATCATTTCGGGCGTGATCATGGGCTGTATGTACTGTGTGCGTGTTGTTCGTTCAAATTAGACT
>CM069458.1:51390515-51444241 GCA_035610835.1 Ophiura sarsii | reverse complement strand
CATAAATCGGTAATAGTTGTTGACCATATAAATATGTGACATTGTTCTTTGATGTCTGCTACACTTTTAAAAAGGGTATTTTTTAACTCCCTTTGAAATGCTATATTCCAATAAAAGAGAGCTGCCATTGATAAAAATTTATTGCGTCGTAGCTTCGAATTTCAAAATGATGAGGTGATAAAAACTTGATAAAAGGTAGAACCTTCACAGTGCTTTGTGTTTACATGCTTTTTATTGTTATATGACGTATTATATGTGTGTTATACCCACTGGCGTAACAACAGGGGGGATGGGGGGATATATCCCCCCCAGATTTTTACCTGGGGGGGATGCCTAATGTTATCGTCCCCCCCCCCCAGATTATTCATAACCAATAATTTTAAAAGTGACGTATTTAAACAAATAGGTGGGCGTAAAGATTCACACACTGCACACTGGACACAACCACACTGGGACATTCAATTCATTCATTGCAGTTTGGATTTTATCATTTTAAAATGAAAACAATGACGACAGCGATTTACAAATTGCTATCAATCAAGGAATGCATGACCAGGCGCGGATACAGGGGGGGGGCCCGACGGGCCCGGGCCCCCCCCCCCCCCCCTACCAAAAAAAAAAGGGAAAAAAAGGAAGAAAAAAAGAAAAAAAAAAAAAAAAGGGGGGGGGGGGGGGAAAGGGGAAAAAAGAAAGAGAGGAAGAGGGGGGGGGGGGGGGGGGGTGGGGGGGGGGGGGGGGGGTGGGGGGGGGCACATCACCCCTCAGACTCCCCCTGTTCGAGCTTTTAAACAATCTATACTTAAATTCAGAAAAAATCAGTATATACGTCGTATGCTCTACTTCTTTCTTGCATTGATAACAAATATATATTGATTGGAAATGAAGAGGTGGCTTTTTGATAAAATGTTGGTCAAAAGTATAGGCCTACACCAGATCGCACCAAATGAGTTCGAAAATTGAAAAAAATTCTACTTCTGAGGGGGCACTTCCCCCTCAGACTCCCCCCTGTTCGACCTTTCAAATCATCTATACTTAAATCAAAAATATATCAGTATAATATGCTCAACTTCTTTCGTGCATTGATAAAAAACCAAAATATTTATTGGAAATGAAGAGGTGGCTTTTTGATAAAATGTTGGTCAAAAGTATACACCAGATCGCACCAAATGAGTTCGAAAATTGAAAAAAATTCTACTTCTGAGGGGGCACTTCCCCCCTCAGACTCCCCCCTGTTCGACCTTTCAAATCATCTATACTTAAATCAAAAATATATCAGTATAATATGCTCAACTTCTTTCGTGCATTGATAAAAAAATAATATATTTATTGGAAATGAAGAGGTGGCTTTTTGATAAAATGTTGATCAAAAGTATACACCAGATCGCACCAAATGAGTTCGGAAATTGAAAATTTTTCTACTTCAGAGGGGGGCACATCCCCCTCAGACACCCCCCTGTCCGAGCATAGCTCGGACAGCGGTGCTGCGCACCGCTTGGATGGTACCGGCAATTTTTTTGGGCCCCCCCCCTAAAATTTTCCTGGATCAGCCTGAATTTTTGGGCTACAAAATGAGCCCAATCTGTAAAAAGTGTATTATTTGGGTTACAAAAGGCGGGCAATAGTTTTACGAGCGTAGCGAGTAAAAAAATATTTTGAGGTTAAAAAAGTCTCACTCTGAACATTACTCTGAACTTGACAGCCCTGCCGTATTTGAGTCTGATAATTTTCATCCCCCCCACTCAAAAAAAGTAGTTACGCCCCTGGTTATACCTCTCTAACAAAATGTGTCCGCCATTACCCCACCTTCCCTACATTGTACTAAAAGCCCAAATTGTACAATATAAAAATATCATAATGATGTCGGTGCACTTGATATAAATATATATGAGAAGACCAACATTACTAAATTAAAAAATAGTCTCAGTAAAATGTTTGGAGTCTTTTACAACACACGTTCTGCCAGATTCTGCCTACTATTCATATCAAAATCCTAGTGCTAACAACTGTACATTGAATTTCAGTACATGTATAGAGTTCAATCTGATTATCTGCATTGTCCAGAGATTTTATTGGGCATTTTACAACGACTCCTGTATTTAACAGAATCGACAAACCTTTGGTACTTATTCTTTTGAATTCTTTGCATAGGATTTCTATTTCACAGCAAACTAAGCTAAAGTAATTTGCATAACAAAGGCCTATTATATTGTCAATATCATATCTAGTTACCCTGGATATTGGTAAATAAAACCATTGAACTTGAAAATCTACACACCCACACTGATTTTATGGTTCCTTGCGATTGATTTCCATTGTTGGCAACAGGTTGGAAATATTAAGTAGGCATAGCACAATGCACACCCCCAGAGTCTGCCACTGGGAGTATAACACCAGTGAACAACAACATATGAAAAGCTGTGTTGCATAAAGCCCTACATCCACTTTTACCTGTTACTCATTTTGTATTATTGAATGAATGGCTATTCACAATGTGGAATGTTGTTTGTATTGTTGCCTCAATTGGCGTGCATGGATGAACTAATCCAAGTCATGAAGACAGCCATGGAATATTTGGATTAATTAATCATGCAAAATGAGTAACATGTGGGAGTGGTCTGTAAGCCCTTATTCAAAACAATCTTTTCATATAATGTATGCAGCTCCACTTTGAAAAACACCCCTATATAAAATTAATTATCCTCACAGTAGGCACTCCATGTAGGGCAGTGAACTTGCCATATATGGGTAGTCATGACCTTGGACTATATAACCTTGATCCAGGTATTATTAGTTATTAGGTGAGGTTGGGTCGGATACGGATTATATCTAGTCGAGGATTCTGTATCGGGACGAGGGCGAAGCCCGAGTCCCAATACAGACTCCGAGACTAGATATAATCCGTATCCGACCCAACCTCACCTAATAACGATTTTATCCTACTAAAACACTATTAAAACAAAACAAGAACAAATGATTCTGTAAGTCACCTAAAACCCGAGCAAGTTCAAATGCAATCATGACGTTCGTCACGCGCCGGCGTAGCAATCCTACTACAACGCGCATGCGCAGTTCCTTACTGACCGTATACGGGATTTGGGGGTCGGATACGGAATATATCTAGTCACTAAATCCAGGCGCTTATCCAATAGGAACACGAGAATCGTCTCGATGGTAGGATAAAAATACTTATCATCCGGTTTTTTAGTTATGACTGTTTTTACCAATTTTTGAAATTTGCTCTGAACTTGAATATATTGGGCCAATTTAAATAAACCTAACCTGAGATATTGTACTAAACACTTCAATCCATTTAGTGATATGCTCAGATTTTGCATCCTTTGAGTGCCTACTGTGAGGAAAAGACTGAGAATTTAAATATGGGTATTTAAGAAATGGAAAAGCTTATTTAATTTCTAAATCCATCAATATTTGTCAATCAAATTGGGTATACATGTTATATATCTATAATACCGATCACTCTTATGATGGGAAAAAAATTGTCGGACATTGCTCATTTGCATATTAATGACTTGAATAGATAATTAGCTAATTTGCATATTTAAGAGAGCGTGCCTGAGAAAACCAAATGGTGGGCGGAACATGAAGGTTGTCGGATTTTGCTCTTTTTTGGTTTAGTATATGTACTTGATGAAATATTCATGCTGACAAGTTCTGAAAATTCTGGCCCCTATAGCTTGGATTTTGTGCCCCATCAAGTTTTAGCCCCTTTTAAGCCCCAAAATCTCCCAAAATTGCATATAATTGCCCATTTTTGCATAATGTTCATACTTGTAATCTTGATGTCCATTGTCAAATTATTTTTTAATCGAGTTAAAATATTGTAAGTACATGGGTTTAGTATTGTAAAGATCAAACCAAATTTCACTTAACTCCTTCTTCCTCACCAGGGGGGTCCCACTTAGGACCCCCCTCAAATATCTTGATGTTTTATGTAAAAATGGGGCTATCTTCAATCGCTTGCAGGAATTTATCCCAGCAGTGAATTAAAATAACCTGATTGTAGTCTCATAGCATGACACATTGGCTATCAAAAACTATTCAAACTTAGCTGGGGAAATGTGTCTGGATACTGAAAAACATAGTGTTTCTATATAGTAATTTTTAATATTTTTTAAAACAACACATATTAGTCGGGTATAAACAGGGGTTACAGTACACCCCCTTCTCCCCAGGACTCCCCCAAACCAACTTTTTTTACTTACTTTCATGGTTCTAAAACATATTCAGAATGTTACCAAAAATAATTTTGCTATGCTAAGGGATTATTCAAGATGGCGCCCAAAATGGCCGCCAGAACTGGTCAGATCTCATAAAATGACATATAGCAATCAAAATGTATGGTGAAAGTATAGTTTCAATAGTGGGGATGTATGCATAAGACCACTACACTCTCATATCCAGAACGTTTGCTTTGTTGACACACCTAAATCCAAGATGGTCGCCAAAATGGCCGCCAAAAATGGTAAAATTTCACAAATTGGCATAATATGAACCAACATGCAAGTTTTAACGATGGGGTGTATGTATTAGACCACTAGTAACTCATGTCCAGTATTTTGCTTTGTTATCATAGTTAAAAATCCAAAATGGCGCCCAAAATGGCGCCCAAAATGGGTCCCAAAATGACTAAACCAATTTGGAATTCAGTAAAATGGGATAATATCAACCAAAATGTATCATGAAAATATAGTTTTAATGATGGGATGTATGTATTAGACCACTAGTAACTCATATCCAATATTTGTTGATTTGTTAACATACTTAATAATCCAAAATGGCCACAAAATAGGTCCCATAATGACTGAACTAATTGTCGGAATTCCATAAAATGGGATAATATAACCAACATGTATGATGAAATTATAGTTTTAACATTGGGATGTATGTATTAGTCCACTAGTAACTCCTATCCAGTGTATTTGCATTGTAACAATGTACTTCACCAAAATGGCCACTGTAAATGTAAATATAGTCTACATGAGTGTATGGTAATCCAAAATAGATTGTGAGTGTATATTACATCAAATTCACCAACTAGTATGTTCTAAACTGATAAGGCCCACCTCTGTGACAATTCTGATTCTGTATCACTTTCCAAAATGGCTGCCAAAATGATTAATTTGATATTATATGACCTAAAACAATTGTTTTGTAAAACTATGTAATACCAATACCCCCAAATCTAATGGGACAGCATTCACTATATGTCTACGATAAAGCCTAGTGGCTGTAGATCTGATCATACATGTTGATTCATATGCCAATTTATAGAATGTGAACATGTTTGGCATTTTAGCGGCCATCTTGGATTTAGGTGTGTTAACAAAGCAAAAGTTTTGGATATGAGTGTCTAGTGGTCTAAATACATACATTTCACTTTTAAAACTATACTTTTACAATACATTTTGATTGCCATAATATGGCGGCCATTTTGGACGCCATCTTGAATAACCCCTTAACGTACCAAAATATATTTGGTAACATCCTGAATATGTTTTAGGACCATGACAGTAAGTCAAAAAGTTGGTTTGGGGGAGTCCTGTGGGGTGGGTGGGGTGTACGGTAATCCCATACCCGACTAATTTTCTTATTCATAATATCCAATAACTGGTGAACATGAGTCATGAAGATGATGATGCCTAACACATCATTCTTGGTCCCTCTGATATCAAGGCTGCTGTAGTTGTGCATGGTTTGCCAAAGATCAGTATACTATAAGTAGACCTAGCTGGTCCACACAAATTCTAAATATTGTTTGTGTGACATCTCATTCACCATCTTGTTATTAAAAAAATGTGGTAGCCCAAATAGTAGGCTATTGCCCCAAAGTTAAAACACATGTTACTAGAAGAAAATTAGATGAGATTAAATCAAACTAGAAAGTGATGCATTTCCATCTAGCTATCTATCTATGAGACTAACTTTTGCCCTAGTTATTTTATTGGGATAATGATGGGAATTGTGCCTCTACTATATAGAAACACTTTGTCCTATTGCATCTATAGATATACATTTATATCAAGGGTGATAATGTATATTCAATTGTCATAGTCCAATTGATATAGTCCCTATAGTAGAATATCTATTATAGCACACACCACCCATGGATCAGTCATCCTCCCGTTTGGAAAAAAATACTATAAAATAGAAACACCTTTTTTACCCTTAGGCAATTCCACATTTCCAGTATGATTAACACTAGGATCAATGTATTTAAAACTAATGATGTAAAAAACTGATTGATGTAGGCTATTTGTATTTGAACCTGACCTATTCTAAGCAAACTATTGTGTCTAATTTATATTACTATACAATCTAGAAACACTGATTGCTTCAAAAGACCGTTACATTTGATTACACAAACCTTTGCTTCAATTCTCTGATGTGAGAGACTTTGGAATAAAGCTATCGCTGCTCAGAACCAGCAATGTATGGTTTAAGTAACCTTTTAAAATCAAAACAACAATATCTTATTTCAAAACACTTCAAAAATATTTTCTGTCTAGAAACAATCATTTAGATACAAATATAAATATATTCTTAAAGTCTGTGACCTATTTGATTGAATTACATTCCTGAATTACAACAATTTCTCAAATAAATTATATATATTCAATTGTTTAAAAATGTCTAAAATGCCTTATAGAAACACTGCATTGGGTGTATCTAGAAACCATTTCCCCAGAACAGATTTACGTTTTCTGAAGAGACAAATGATTTAGCTATTCGGCTATGAAAGAAATTTTTCAATTTACTGCTGGGATAAAATCCTATTCACATTTAAAGATTGCCCCTTTTTCGTCACAAAAATCAATGCCTCGTAGGGGCACTTTTTTCTGTGACCCCCCTTGTAATTCAGAATGAGGTGAGTGATTTTTGGTTGAATCTACACAATACCAATGCTGTATATCAATGATATATGGACTGGATTCAAAAATCAGTTGATGCAAAGAATCCCATTTTGTGCCTTTAGAAACAGAGACAATTTAAACGATTTTATATGATTTTATGGCTCAAAATGGGGCTAAAATGCCATGGGGCAGAAAATCCAAGTCAGGGGGGTCAGAATTTTCAAACTTTGTCAACCTGGATCTTTCATCAACTGTACCCAGCAAACTATATATGAGCAATATTGGACAACCTTCATGTTCCTAGATTTTGTCATATCATCCTATTCTCTCAGGCATGCACTCTTAATGAGCTTATGAAACTAAATTATAGTTTAAAAGATTGGGTATCGTACAGTTAGCCATAATACCAAGTTTGATTACAATACACCATTCACATCTGGATTTATAACATTTACGCATATTAATTAGCTGGACTTAGTCACTTTTTTGATTGCGGTCAGTAAAACTGGTCAAAATGACCAATTCCACTAGCTTATTTTAGCTTAATGCAATATAATTTTACCATTTTTTTAAAATTTAACATGGTATATAGATATTCAATTGTTAAAGAAATATATATAAATGGTGTTTTGAATGTTACATTATTAACAAATTGAGCTCTCTAAATCCTGATAATTTATATTTGTGGGCATTGTTACTGTTTTTGGCAGGTTTTCGGCCATTTTCCGAGTATCTCAAAACACTGTACCACAAGAATGCATTGACCGATTGTCATAATTATTTTTGGAAAATAAATCTTTCATTGCAATCTTTCATTTGAATCCAATTTTGTACATGTCTCAATCATTTGAATGTTATGTGTGCTATGCCTACTAGTAGAGAAAAATGAAGAGATTTCCCCCCCCCCCCCACCCCCGGTTTGGGGGGGGGGGGGAGGGGGGGGGGGGATGGGCACTCACAGATACTTAGAGAACAAAAGTTGCAGGTTAACATTGATGAATTTCTTTTATATTTTGGATTTTACATGTACATGTACATCCTTAAAATTGCATGTGTTTCATACTTGTATAAATTTGTTTGCCTTTTCGATGTTTGCCCAACTAATGTGATAATATCAGTTTTGTTGGGTAAATCGTGACCAACAATTTACACAAATACTTTGCCCAACCAGGCCCGTCAGATGGGGGGCGACGGTGGCGATCGCCCCCCCCCCCCCCCCCCCCCTTTGAAAACCTTCCCCGGAAAATGTGTACACAGATGAAAAAACTTCGCGCGCTACACGCACATTTGTCTTCCCAAAATGCAATATTCTTTGCTACAAGCTTGTTTAGAGCCAAAATGTACCTCGATCGTGCAAAAAATAGGTGCAAATTCGAATTTCGCGCGCATATTTGACTCACAAAAATCTTGTTGGTTCATTATCATTTCTCGCCCCCCCCCAATATCAATAAACTAGCTACGCCACTGCCAAAAACAGAGAAAATCCCCCCTCCCCAAAAAAAATCCCCCTAAAAAATATCTCCAAAAACTACTTCGGTATTTCTGTGCGTCGACCAACAAGAAAGGTAAACTATGACACCACAATGGAACAGAAAAATTAGAAAATCAGTGTGTCTCCGACAGAAAAAAAACTAGCTCTATCACTTCCGGTGATTTTTTTTTGAAAACGCCCCCCCCCCCCCCTTTGAAAAAAAGTGTCTTACGGGCCTGCCAACAGAAGTAAATTAGCAAACAAAAGTTTGCCCAAGAACTGATGTGATATTATCGGTTTTGTTGGGTAAATCACGACCAACAAATTACAAAAAAATACTTTGCCCAACAGAAAACAAGTGTGTGAAAATAAATTAGCAAACAAAAGTTTGCCTAACTTATGTGATAATAGGCCTGTCATATCTCCATCACCACCCGGACACTGCGCCTATACGCTGGTTTTTTGTTTTAAAATGCCAAGGATGTATTCAATAACCACCAAAAAAAATGCACAAAAATGTACTCTTGGGGAACTCTTGGAATTAGGAATTAAAGTTGAGGGTACATTATTGCGTTATTAGCGATATGAAACGATGGCGTTCCATTGAAATGATGGCATGCTGTGACTACTGTGTGACTACGAGCTGCATGTACAGAAAATCTCCATTCAAAATACACATCGAAGAACATGTTGTAATTATGACACGGTATACGATACATTTCATAGATATTTGTAGCTTGTTATGTATATTGGTAATTGCTATGTCATCGGTAGTGATATATTAATTGGTATAATTCATGTTGAAACATTCAGCTATTCAATGACACGGGCAAAAAAAAGGTGTTAGTCATCTGATTATGAAGCAAGATGGTATGGTCGGCAATATTGGTAGTAATCACTTATAACAAGAAGACGGACTACGTTATGGATTGAATGTTTTTTTGATGACGGAGCAAATGGATTTGAAAAATAAACTGAACTGAGTGTGAAACGTACAAGGGTGTATGTTCACGGTATTAAACAACTATAAGGCGGAGTAAATAAGGAGGGAAAAGGGAATGACACACACATTATAGGGAACAGGAGAAGAACTAAAGAGAAAGAAAGATAGAACCAGGAGTAGATCTTATGATAATGTGCATCAAACCCCCAACGGCGAACCGGGTGACCAGGGGCCCTTGCTCCCCCCCCCCCCCCCCCCCACACACACCCTTACCCACCCCTATCGATATCGGTAGATATTGAACATGCAGTATTTGTTGCAATCACTTTGAGTTACCAGAGCTACTGATGAGTGATTTTTTCGAAAGAGTTGGGACAATTGATAATCGAGTCCATCGGTTTCGTCGAGCAACCGGCGTGAAGAAGATGAAGATATGATACAGAGCCACCGGCCAGTTGAAGATGAAGATATGATACAGAGCCACCGGCCAGTTGAACATGAAGATATGATACAGAGCCACCGGCCAGTTGAAGATGAAGATATGATACAGAGAAGGCGTGTAGCAGATACAGATATATAGCACAGAGCGACCGGTGTGAAGAAGATGAAGATACGAAGAGCAACCGGCGTGAAGCAGATTTAGATATGAAGAGCGACCGGCGTGAAGAAGATGAAGAGCAACCGGCGTGAATAAGATGAAGATATGAAGAGCGACCGGCGTTATGAAGATGAATATATGATACATTAGAAGGCGTTTTAACATTTCATATTGAATGTAAATGTTATTCACTGAAAACTCAAACAAGAGAACAGATCTGTTAGTGTTAATATTGGTTCAATCAACATTATTATCGAATCCTTATACATTTTCAATTTGACTATCGATTGCAAATTACGGAAAAGTAATCTGTGGTTCTTCTATTTAATCAAACTAATTTTATATAATCAACTTTGTGTATATTGGAAATAGTCTTACGGATACTTTTGAATCAAAATGATTATAATTTGCAGGAATGTTGTCTTTGCTGCTGTCTTAAGTCTTAAATAAGAGACGATATTTTTGTCTATAATTTCGAAGCTCAACTGACATTTGTTTTTTTCTTTAGAACATACAATAACATAGTTAAAGTGTTTCAATAAATTATGCTACTTACGTGCAAGGATAAGTTCTGTTTTTATGACATTCAGAGAAATAACCTATACCCTTGCTTTTCATTTTGGTGCCAGGTGTACTATTTCAAAGAAAACGCAAATACTTTTGATGCTATTGTAAACGTTGATGTGTCAAACATAATTCTGTTAGTTTCGTACGCAAAGATACAGTTGCTTATATTGCTTTGCACAGTTATTTTTGATAATCGTTTTAACATTTCATTTAACTATGTACAATGAAAGTAAATGTTATTCACTGACAACTCAAACAAGTGAACAGATATGTTAATATTGGTTCAGTCAGCATTAAATGAGTCCTAATATACATTTTCAATTCAACTATCAATTGCAAATTCCGGAAAATTGAATCTGTGGTTCTTTTACTTATTGAAACTAATTTTATATAATTAACTTTGTGTATATTGGAGATAATCTTACGCCGGATACTTTTCAATCAAAATGATATATAATTTGCAGGAATTTTGTCTTTGCTGCTGTCTTAACTTTTAAGAAAAGAGACGATATTTTGTCTATAATTTCAAGTTCATCTTCCGTTTGGTTTTACTTACGTGCAAGGATAAATTTTCTTTGTACGATAGAAATACCCTTCCTTGTTATTTTGGTGGTAGGTACTATTTCAAAGAAACGCAAATAATGTCGATGCGATTGTAAACGTTGATTTGTACGGTATGAAACAATAATGTTAGTTTCGTAATTTCAGGCAGAGAAATGAAATCTATCGAGATATCAACTTGATTTAAAGCAAATAACGTGAAATTAGTATGTCAATTAAAATGTGACAACTTTTAATGCAGTATATTAATTTTACAAACTCATGTTATGCTATATTTTACGTTGGGCTTATATACATTCCGACACAAATAGTCATATTATAAAGAATCACGATGCATTATAATATATTTGCAAAAAATGTCAATCCTAGTGGATATTCTTTAATTAATAGATGCAGCATTGCCGAGCTGAAGGTTTGATTTGACGGTGTTTAAGTAATGTCAATATAATTATCGATTTTTACCGTTGGACATACATTATTCATATTTATTCTAAAATAGTGCAATAATGGTTTGTCTATATGGAACTCAATAAAGAATCTAAATTTAATTATATATACTAACTACTATTCTATTGACATGACATATAACTAATTTTGTCAATATGCTTGGTTGCTATTATCTGTGTGTGATTAAGTGCGCAGACAATATGTGTTGAATAGATGAAAGATAGCGTAAACCGTAGGCCTTCATCCAGGAACACATTATGTGTTAAACATGTTATTGTTAAAGTGATTGCAAATTACGGTATGATGTCAGTGCCTCAACATCCCATCGCGGACCCATATGCGCAGGCCACAACGGGCCCTCATCATGCCTATCATGGGATGTCTTTTATATGAATGGAAATGTTACAGGGACATGTATAAATATAAAGGGATGGTGTGAGCAAACATTTAGCTCCAATTATATCTTTAACTTTCGGGCATGTTTTTGTCCCGGTTTTTATGAGTTAAACTATGCATCATGATCAGGATGAAAAGAGTCAAATCAAATGATGGGGGGGGGGGGGGGGGGGGGCTTCAGTCTGCATGCGCCAGGAATCAAACCCAGACCTTGAGCGTGCGAGTGTGTAAAGTTGTAGTTTAACACTATAGCAATTCGGATAGGCCCTAGGCCAATCATGGGATGTCTGTTATATAAATGGGAATTTTACATGGATATCGGTGTGCGCAAACATGCATGCTTACGGAGGAACAATCAATGTCAACACACAGTTATCAAGACTGGGCACAGATGACGATAGACCCCTCCTCTCGCTGACTCTAAAACTAAAAGACCTCTGAACTTAGACTCCAATATAAAACCCTGACCCTAGGCCTAATTTTAATAACACATGTAGGCCTACTGAATTACATGGATATGCACATGGGGAACATGAGGTTCCTGTATTATGGGGATTCGGACTATTAATGGCACCTGTGACAACTGAATCTTAAGATTATACACATCCCATAAACTCCCAACCCGAGAACCGCCCAAACCCACGAACCGCGAATTCTAGTATACTTATAATTTAGTTTTCAAGGAACTAAATCAAGGAACTAAATGAGGACTGTTCTCTTATACAGAAACACACACAGCTAATTAATATCAAATCAAGATAAATTGATTTGTATGACTCAATTTGATTTGTAATCAACACACGGTTAAGAATTGCAGTTCCTTGTAGTAAATCGCCTCATCAACATAAATATGTATTTCAAATTATACACTTATGCTTGAATAAGCATTGTTAAAAGGAGAGTAACACAAAATAAAACAACACTGTGAACTAATAAATAAATGTATGTTTTAATATGTATACCGTTCTTAAACCCAACCATATTGCCTTATAGCGAAAATAAAGCCTATATTACTATTAGATAGGGCTATTTATTTTCATTTGAGATACACTATATAATAACCAGTCTATCAGAACTAACCAGCCAGGCCTAATCCGTATTGAATTGTATTGTGCTATATTGAGGTAGTATTATCTCTTTGAATAGCAAGGCATGAATTGAATGTGATGGCTGATGAACTATTGAGTGTCCCAGCAGAAAGAAATAAGGTCTGACTGAAACTTGCAAAGATCGTATTGTTTGGATTTTCCCCCTCACGGTCCCAACTTTAACATCTCACAAAAAGAGTTCCCCAATAGTACATTTGTGTGCATTTTTTTTGGTGGTAATTGAATACTTCATTAGTATTTTAAAACAAAAAACCAGCGTATAGACGCAGTGTCCGGGTATCATCAAATAAATGGCAATTTTGACAGGCCTAAAATATCAGTTTTGTTGGATAAATCATGACAACAAATTACAAAAATACAGGGTGAGTCAAAAAGACTGCAATAGTGGAAAGAAGCCATTTTATTTTCAAAACCAAAATGAATTTTAAAACTTTTTAAACGTTGAAAGAATGATGTATTTAATCCTAACTTTGTGTGAAAAAATGAAGTCAATATCATTTTCCGTTTGCCTTTGGTGAACCTTTTGACCAGTGCACCCATTTCACACGTTTGTCCACGAGATACCCAAAATATGCATCAGATCGCAAAACGTGTCTCCCATTCAAATTTGGAAACTTGAGTTAATTTGTGATGTTATTGGAATTTGATGCATCCTTTCTTGTTTACATGTGAGTTAGCATAATCAATTATAATCATACCCATGCTGTGAAAGCGTATAATGTTCTAAATTTCAATAAAAAACTGACATTTTCCATTTTTTTTGTTGGCGGGATATTCAAGTATGAAAATTCAATGTGTGCCATTTCAAATGAAAATCACTGTGCTCGTGGACAAGCAAGTAAATTTGGTTGTGCAGCAAAGAGGTTGGTTGTGCAGCAACTGCGATTGACTTCATTTTTTCACACAAAGTTAGAATTAAGTACATCATTCTTGCAACGTTTAAAAAGTTTTAAAATTCATTTTGGTTTTGAAAACAAAATGGCTTCTTTCCACTATTGCAGTCTTTTTGACTCACCTTGTACTTTGCCCAACAGAATTTGTCAATTACATCAACCATACTTCAATGCATGACCAACACTTTTGCAGTGTAGCCAGTTTCAGGTCAGGATAGTAACATCAAGTTCACACAGGGTATGAGAGCTTGGCAAAAGTTGATATTTACCTGTGTAAACTGGCTTTGGTGAATTTTTGTATAATTTTTTGCTCTATTTTGTTGTTGACATTTTTCAAATAAAAAAAAATGAAACCCTGCCAGAATTACTGAAATGCTAAATGTTATGTGTTTTCAACATAATCAATTTTCTCCATTGTTATTCTTCGTCTCTGTGTTGATATTCTTTATGACAATAGCGCATTTACTTTATTTTCATTTCTTTTGATACAAAAGATTGATTTGGATGAATCGGCTGACATTCCTGACCCTATAACCCTGAAATCTGTGACTAAAGCATTTCAAAATAATTATACAGTGTGTCCCAGAAAACCTGCCACTTATTTTGAAGGGGCTTTATTTTCAATTTTACACCACATACTGTATGCATGTTTGCCCATTCTGAAAACCCTCAAAATCACTTGTTTTTACCTATGAAATAAAATGGAATAACCACATGATATTGTTTGACCTGCAGTTAATAATCATATTTGTGTATGTACAATATTAAACATTAAATATTTATTTTATGTTAAGATTTTTTTGGTTTTTAAAGATCTCTATAACACCAAAAGAACATGCACCACTGAATGGATTGATAATACAATTTGTTACGAATTGAACCAGCATTTCTTTATTTTTAATAAATCTTGACTGGGGAAATTTATAAGACAATGTTGGATATTGCCACTACATCATTTACAAGAATATGGATGACAGTGAGTTTAGACTTTCTCTGGTTAATATTGAGCTCTAAGGCTGCACAGTGAAGTACGGTAGCAGTGTCATTTTCCATCAAATTGGTTGAACAGGTTTTCAACACAAATTTAACAATGTTGATAATTTTTTCACATTTGAATTGGTGAGCTTCTAAGGCTTATGGTTCAAAAAGCGAAACTAGAGCTCCATATAGTTGCAAGTTCTAGGTGCAACGGTGAAAATCATAATTTTCCGTCAAATCGGTTGTACAGGTTTTCAACATATATACCTCCCTTTACACATGCTTAATTTGAAAACAGATTTCCCAATCTGAATTTCTATCTCACCACTAAAATGTGGAGTTCGTTACGGTTTCCAGAAAGTACAAAAATGATTTAAATCCATGGTGAAAAGTGGAACTATAGAGCTCTAGCAAAATAAGTTTTCTGGGACACAGTGTATTTAGCAATCGCGTGATGTATTTGTTCAGCTTTAAAAACTTGGCGCAGCCAGTCAATAGTTAGGTCACCCAAGCCCTATTATGAAAGCTATGAAGATTGTTAAACGGGGTCAGTCGTCACAAACATGCACAAACACAATAGTCAAACGACCTTGCTATTGTCATGCTATTGTCAACACTCCCTACACAGAGGTCTGTTGTGCAAATCTGTACGATGATATTCGCATGTAATGTCTATGGCAGATTTCATTCCGTGGTATAAAGCTATGAGGTTTCCGTGGTCTTCGCTATCTCCAAGCAGATAGAGCAATACGCACACGGACTTTTTTGTAGACGAGGGTTCATTTCATGATTTGGTGAGGTTTAGAATGAGTTAGGATTCCTGTAATTTTGAAGACCACGGATTTTTAAAACGTGAATTGTCCAACATTTTACGACATAAATTTGGTCACCAAACGTATTTAAAACTATACATTTTACCCTTCTGCAGATGTTATTGACCCTCCTCTATAATTCTACATGATTTTTAACACGTTTCTTAGTTTTTGAGAAGCCCAAATATACCATTTTCCGAAGCTATTTCTAACAAATATTGCAGTCACTGATACTCCATTGTTTTATTGCGTATAACAAAATATGACATGCAGCGTGACCTCCCTACTGGCTGCAGCAAATAAAAAGATCTATAGGCTAATAGACATTTACATCATATTGACCTGTGGTATCCTATTAAATGGAAAATTACTGGGTTTATTTTTTTAATTTTTATAACCTTGACTAGAGTGCAATGAAAAATGAACGTGATAATGAAGGAATAGTTTATAGACCTATATGTCACTAACAATGAACTGGAATTTGGAAAAGTAAGAATTCTTTGTTTCCACTAATAGAATAACTAGGGATGGGCAAAGGAACAATTTTGTTACAAACTTTATAGGGATTGGCAGTAACTCATTTATCTAAGGTCTTTGTTTTATACACCCTAGGGTCTGAGGCCTTTGTTTTCTAGGTCTTTGTTTTATACACACCCTAGGGCAGGCCTTCTAAAATGGTGGCGCGCACGCAACTTGTGGCGCATTGCATCAGTCCGAGTGGCGCGCGGAGGGACGCATGAAAAATAAATTTTAAAACATGGCGTGGCACTTTTTCGATGAAATAATGACCCCAGACTACATAGGCGGGCCAATACACTGGCCCGAGTATGTTTGGCCCCTGTGGCGCACTGGTAGAGCATTCGTCTGGCAACGAGAGGTTGTGGGTTCGAGCCCCGGTGGCGGCGTCACTCTTTTTGTCTGCATTTTTGTCGTTGAAAAAAAAATTCTTCAAAATGTGACTTAAGAGGTTAGGGTTAAAGAGAGCTAATACTACTGCGATAGTGGTAGAGATCGCATATTTTTGGCGGCGAACCATCTAGCTTGCTGAAAAAAACACGCATCCTAGGTACAACAGCGCCCTCTACGATAGGGGTAGAGTTTGCGCAAAATAGGGGTTGAGTTCGCAAATTCTACACGGGTCGGTTGGTAGACCGTATCGCGCCTGCGGCGGGCTCATCTAAATTGGACCTGACTTAAATCGTATCGTAACAAGCCGGGTTTAGTCGCCTCGGCCGCCTGCGGCTCCTTTTCTTAATAGCGCCTAGCGGCGGGCTATCCACGTACGGTGCCTTCAGCCCCGCTTGACACTGTGAGCACGGAACAGAAGCAAGTGAAGATTTATTTACAACTAATATTTTTCGTATAGTGTATACGGTACTTGTTGTTGTAGTGTATTTTTGAGGTATCGACCCGGGGTATCGACCGTGCTGTATTGTGGGAGTTACTAATTTTCAGCAGCCAGGTACCCTTTTTCAGATCGCTCGCGATCTAAACCCTTTTGGCAATACTACTGGGTACATATGATCAGTATGTGATCAAGCAAAATCAGTCGGAAATATTCATTTTGAAATCAAATATAGTCAAGTTTCTTACTGTTTTGGGAACCCTTGAACTGCCCATCTACGAGAGGGTATCAAAAAGTTCTTGACATCACCAAGATGTGAAGGAGCCGGAAACTTTTTTTTTGATATGTAACCCTTCAGACATCTTTAAAAAGTCACTGTGCAAAGTCACATATTTCTCCCACTATTTATTACCTGTCCACAGACTGCCATTGTAGAATCTTCAGATTGACCGCCATTGATTGATCCTCAGATTGCCTCAGATTGGTTATTCCCAAAACAGCAATAAATGGTTTAAAGTGTTGACAGAAAGAGGTCAAAGGTCATGTAGGGGTCATTAGAGGTCAATCTGTGTAAAACCCATGTTACCCATAAGATTATTGTCACCAAGCTGGTTTGTAACAATCTTTAACCCCGTTCTGTCAAAACTTTAAACTATTTATTGCTGTTAAATAACGCAATCTGTGGCAATCTGAGGATCAATCAATGGCGGTCACTCTGAGGATCTCTTCAATGGCGGTCTGTGGACAGGTAATAAAAAGTGGGAGAAATGTGTGACTTTGCACAGTGACTTTTTAAAGATATCTGAAGGGTCACATATCAAATGGTGATGTCAAGAACTTGTTGATACCCCCTCGTATTTAAAAATTAATGGTCCAGTTTCCAGTGGGGCTTAATGCAAAAGGTAGCTTTGCAAATATGCTTTCAAAAATCCTGAGAAACTGAAAATGTGGTACGTCCTACGTACTGAAATTGCTTGATCGCCTTATATATGAACCAAAGATTTTAAATCTTTGTATGAACGACTATAATCTGTAGAATTAAAATATCGAATGACAATCCACGTGTTGCACTTGTTCAAGGACGGTATCCGTTTAGGATAACAGGAAATCTCAATTCACCACAGATAATGCAAGAAATTCAAAAACCAGTCAAGAAAAACCCGGGAACAAACAATATACACCTATTATAGTTGTTTCATTGGTGTTGGCCTTGAATTAGCTGAAGAGATAGTTGGTCATTTGCCATGAATTGGGAACACAAATGTTAAGGTGTGACATATTTACACTATCAGTGATATTTAAAATGACACAGTTATAATATGAAACCGAAGAGAACCTATATAACCATTAATTTTATTCAAACTGCGTGATCATACCGTGGTAACGTGTCGCGTGTATGTTTGCGGGCTCGGCATTACGCACTCCTACACATGGCACATAAGCCACACGGATAGGCCTGTTTAAGGGTTAAAGGTATATTATGTGATCTTTTCCACGGGATGCCCTCAATCCTCAAAAAAAAATCGGAAGCAGATTTTCTTGCAGATTTACTTTTCTGATCATAAATCATAAATATATTCCAAGTTACAGAGCGATACGATTCCTAATAACCTCAAAATCATGGTTTAAAGAATGAATTTAGAGTAAAATTTGAAAAATATATTGTACTGCTCGGTACAATTTATATTTCAAACCATGAGTTTGAAGTAATTAGGAATAGTATCGATCTGTAACTTAGAAGATCTTTATGATTTATGATCAAAAATGCAAATCTGCAAGAAAATCTGCTTTCATAGTATAAATCAATGATAGAGGGCGCAACTTGGAAAAGATCACATAATATGCCTTAAAGTAGGGGATTGTAGGGGTTAATGTGGTTTATGCGGTTTGAGAGGTAGGGGTTAATAAAGTATCATAATGAAAACTTTGGCGCGATTTTAAGCAAAAGATCTAGTTCCAGCTCTATGTGCGGTAGTCAGGAAGGGTTGACCTTCTAAATTTGATAACAATAGAAAATCACCATGCATGAACGCACACTATGCACACAGACCGAGTTTCGCATTGTAACTCTATTTTACCCATGCTTTCAAGACGTCAAAAAACGGGAAATTAGTGCGAATTTAACTAACATTTGGGCAATTCCGTAGTTGCGGACGTACATTTCAGACACTTTGAGGGCTGGCAAAATCTAAACTATACCAGTTGCTTGATTTTTAACACCTGGGTTTCTAGTACCTCTAGTAGGAGTACAAAACCTGAAAATTCCTTTGCTGTACCATTTTTCGGACGTACGCAGAGAAAGTGATTTTTTCAGTACACCTGTATTCCAATCAAAAAATCTCTGAAGTGTTCAGGTCTGTAATGAAAACTAATATTGTTTTGTTTGTAAGAGGGACAAACCTAAACAAAACCATCAGAGAAAATTATCAGAACCTTTATCTTGAAGTTAAAATTGACTGATGTTTAACCGTTGCGGACGTACATATTAGTGTTGCGGACGTACATCTCTGAAATAATTCACAGATGTACGTCCGACACACTTCAAGAGCCCATGTATTAAACATGTAAACCGGTACAGAACAAAATAAGTTTTAAACATTAAGTATAAATCATCAGCTTTAGAAAAATACTTACCTCATTGGTTTCCAACATTGCCAAAGTATTGAACGGAGTGGTTAAAAGTAGCAGCTTTTGGGAGTGTACGTCCGACACAGAAGGTACCAAATTTAATCCAAAAAGTGTAATTCCTCTATATTTTGGTCATTTTAAGTAACTATTTTATATGATACATAACACATGTTCATTGTTGTATTGATTGTATCAATTTGTAATACTTGCCTTAGTTCATTCATGGAAATAATTGCACTTCAATGGTGCGATTTCTACTCAAAAACGCCCTGTACGTCCACAACAACCTCAAAATCAGCCAAACCGAGAATGATAGGTCAAATTCCAAATTATATCATGTAACTACAACCTATAACCTTTGATATGAGACATAAATGAGGTTATTTCGACGATTTTCAATTTTTTCAATTTTTTCAATTTGGGTTACCTAATTACGGAACTGCCCATTTGTGCTTCGTTGTTATAAGGCCAATCAGGCCTAACCTTATATCATTCGAAAGATTTCATTGTCAGCTATTTATCTGTTCGCCCCAAAGTTCGTCGACCTTTAGCTTTCGAGTTACACCAACCGTAGTGGTCAATTTAGAGCTAAAAAATTGTCCTTTTTCACTTCGTAACAGGAAAAATCGGAGGATTTTCGGGTTTAAAAAATCAGTGCTTCGTTATAATGCTAGCATCAATCGTAACAGTATTTAGTCGAGAGTAAAGCTTCAAGTGTCTTCTAGTTTCATAATCTGTTCGCCCCAAATTCAGGAAATATTGCGTTGTGTATTTTAGGGAAGATTTTACGAAAAAAGAGGTAACATTTTCGAGCGGTTTGGTGCGTGCAAAGTTTTGTTGGAGCAGATGCGGGCTAGTTTTCATTATGCCACGGTAAATGGTTTAGGAGGGTTATGATTATAAATCAACCTGGTTTGTGGGTGGGGGTGTGTGTGGGTGGGGGCGGTATGATTATAAATCAACCTGGTTTGTGGGTGGGGGCATGTGGGGGAGGGGGGTTGTAGGGGGTTTATGTGGTTCCAGAGCCTAGGTATAATAGGGATATTTGCCTGGACTGCTGGGATAGTTCTAGCTCCAACCCCCACTGTAAAACTTAATATCGCCGTATTTTGTTTGGTATCATTTATCTTATTCTTACTTCACTTTATACTGGCCTGTTTAACCCCTGACCTGACCATTTGTGTCAAGTTCTTGTATTTATGCATGTTTTCTGAGATGCAGAAGATGTTTTCGTTTATGGGCCTGTTTGGGAACAACTATTTTGTAATCATTTTAGATATTTTTTTCACATTAACACATTTTGATATCAAAAGAAAACCCATATTTTTCTCATTTCTGAAAAATCTTAGCATAACAAATCAAATTCAAGTATTTCTGTAACATATAACCACTAGAATTCGCAGTTTGTGGGCTGGGCGGTTCTTGGGTTGGGGGTTCATGGGATCTGTACTCTTAAAATTCTATTATCACAGGTGCCCTTAATACTCCAGATACCCCATAATACAGGAAGACCATTTGCCCTTAAATCCAAGTAGGCTACCCATGCACATATATATCCATGTAATTGTGTATTTAGTCCTATAGTCCTTGGGCCAAGTGGACTCATCGGTACCACTTGTAGGGGCAAAGCATGTGTGGTATCAAATTGTTCCTACATACCAACTGTATATGATTTTATTTGCTAGACTTTTCAAAAATTCAGCTTTAGCCTTCTAATTTGCATAAACAAAATGGCCGCCATCAACATTTATGCAAAAGCTGGTTTTAGCCATAAACTGCCTTATAGATGAAATATTTGAGCAGAAAAGCTTGCTAAACTAAGGTTATAGACAGTGCAGAGGCAACTGAATCTATTGTTGTCAATATCTCATTCAACCTCATTTGCATCAATCCAAAATGGCCGCCATTTTACATCATTTTCATAAATTTCGGACACAATTTGGCTTTTTCAAGTGGAGGCTGAGGCATAATATGATGTAAATTGTATAGTTTACAGGTTATAATCACAAAGTTACATTAGCTAAAAACATTTCTGAATATTAGACTCCAAAGGGAATACATACAAGACCCTAAGAATGCCTAAATAATTGCATAAACAAAATGGCTGCCATTTATTTTTGGAAACCTAACGTGGCTATATGCTGCAATACAGATGAAATATGTTAGTCAATAATTCCTAAAATGAGGTGATGATTACAAACAACCAGATCAAGCAATTACCATTCAATTTAAATTCTTTATCAAATTTGCATAAACCCACTATGGCCGCCAAATTACAGAGTTGCCATGGATTCAGGACAAATTATTACACAATATAGAGATCAACATATGTAGCTTAATCATGTTATAGTATAAAATGGCTGTCAGTCAAATTCATTTCAAACTTCACCCTTTAAATAACTCATATGGCAGCCATTTTGCATAATTTTGCTTATTATAGTTAACCTTCTGCTGCGATATAAACTGCTCACAAATCAAGTATATTTTTATTATTTATTACCCTCTTTGTATCTGTTATATATCAATGGAAAGCTGAAGTGTTTCTCTTTAAAATCATACCATTTGCAATGATTATATGTTGCTGAACTTGGCCACATGAATGAGAATGAGGCAAATTCACAAATCAAATGTGCCAAAATTACCGTTATCTGTGCTAAACAGTCAATAGGTAAAATGATCAATAATCAAACCGGTCATACTTGAGAACCATGAATGGTTTACACAAAGATTTGCACCAGTGAGCACAACCTACACAAGTAAACCCTCATCTCTTTAGAAAACCATTATTTGGGTATTTGCAAGACTGGGTTAACAATGACTCCAGGTGGAAGGTCATGAAGGTAAGTGATGAAAGGTTTAGGCCTACGACTTGTACATTTTTCTGAGACACGGTAAACGTTTTGCAGTTTCAATATGCCGCGTTTAACAGATTTGGAGAGAACCCGGTGCCATTACCTATTGACTGGTTAGCACAGATAACGGTAATTTTGGCACATTTGATTTGTGACTTTGCCTCATTCTCATTCATGTGGCCAAGTCCAGCAACATGTCATCATTGCACATTTGGTATCATTTTAAAGAAGAACACTTCAGCTTTCCATTGATATGCAACATAATACAAGAGGGTAATAAATAATGAAAATATACTTGATTAGAAAAAGTTTCCTAACTTTGTGTGAGCAGTTTAGTTATGCTGTGTATTTAACTGATTATAATTAGGCCTACACTATATTGGATAGTAAACAGAATCGTGATGCATGTGCTTACCCATTTAGAATGCTATAGGTTAACAGATCTGCATGAATTCAATATGGCTGCCACATGGATATGGATTATTATGTTAGTTGAATATGCGCAATATAAATCACATGATCTGAAGTAAACAAGTTTGATGATGGGCATGATAGTCCTGGCCCTGGCTTGAACCTGGTTTACACCGAATCCCACAGAGATTTTGACTCTTGATTTGACTCGAGGGACCCTTTACCTTCAAGAATCACGGAGGTGCTTAATTCAAACCCAATTCAATTTTAAGCAATTCACCATAGAGGTATGTGTAACACATCATTTTAGGGTGTTTTGGGTGTGGGGAATCCATTTCTGACATCATTTTAATGATTCGAGGTCAGTATTACATGGTTAGGTTCAATTTGAGTTTGAAAATCCAAAATGGCAATGGTTATCGTACAAAAAATATAAATTTTGACCTACTAACCATAAAAGTATGTGTAATACCTCATTTTATAGGTGTGTGTGTGTGAGGAATCCATTTCTGACATTACTTTTATTATATGAGGTCAAGAATATATGTCATGGTCAAGGTAAAGAATCCCTCAAAAGGCTAAAATCAAAATTTCACACACATTGAGAATCAAGGCTATCAAAATTGGAAGAGGGATACAGTTGACTGTAAGAATATGAGTATGCCATGGACATGTTTAATCTGTTAAACTTCTTGTTTGGTATTAAATGACGTATATAGTTCAGGAATTCTCAACTTGTGGTGCATGTGCCTATTGTGGCGCGATGATTCTGTACCAGGTGACAAGTCAGAACAAATCCACCTCTTCATTTATCATGATCAATTTAAATATAAATGTGTGTCAGGACTCAGGACTTACCCATATTAACGACATGGACAGTGGTGCTTGGTGGTTTGATATCTTACCAAATATAGTTGAGAAAGCCTGCGGTAGGCACACGTAATTACATTATTAATTGGTAGATCGCACATTCTCAAAATTAAATCAATCAAACTAGTTACATAATAGTACCTGCACATCAGTCTGCACAAAATTGGTAAATTGCTGATATTCCCAAATTAGAGTTAAGATGATGGCTTAGCATTTGCCTATTTGTTAACACAGATGGGTTCATTAACTTTTTATGGCAGTAGATCACATACATAACATCTGCCGCCTTGCACGAACAACGCCTTGAGTTTATACACTGTCCACTACAGCTACACAGGGTCAGAAGCTTAGCAGGAATCGGCTTCAGAGACTGAAGGGGTATGAAGATACCGTCTTGATTGATCCAGCCATAATTAATGGGGTCGAGCTGACTTCCATCATCATCAAGAAGGTAAAGGCGTTTCTGATAACATAGAATGCTCTTCTCAAATGTCCCAGGATGACACTAGATGTTGGTGGTATAGTTCGTCAAGTCTAAATTGGTCAAATGAACTTGCAGTGGTTTTGCTTCTTGCACCAGCCATACATGGACGATGTATTGTTCTGCTTGATGTAGGTCTGCTTCAGAGAGAACAGGAAAATCACCAAAGCTGGAGAGGAACCTTGTAGGATGGCATACAAACGCGGCATGTTTTGTGCCTACCTGGCTGAGTGCATCGTCCCCAGTTAGGACATGCGCCTTGATGAGTACACGACATAGTTCGTCTCCTAGCTTGAGATGCAGCACATGAAGCGGAATCATACGTCGCTTCTCACCTGTCCCGAACTGAACCCAAAGCTCCTGCAAGCCGACCTCTTTAAACAAACCAATGTAGTGTAGAAGAAGGATGACAGTATCGGTGTCATTAGACATCACAACCATTCTTTCACATCCTCTTTGTGCTGCCAAATGCACATGAGCTATTACTCGGTAGTCCGCCTCCTCTTGCCATTTGCTAGGAAGTGACAGATCAGTTGCAGGAGAGTCAGCGAGTTTCAGGCGTGCAGACAGTAGCTCTTCATTTACCACCATCCCACTTAGAACCACGTCTTGCAAATCTCGTTCCCCTACATCCCTCGCCAGCAGTTAAAGGTTCTGTTTGTTGACACTTGATGCCCCAAACTAGTCTATCTGGAGTGGAATTGACACAGACTCATCCACAACGGCCAAGCCAACAGCGCTAATCTCCCGAGATTTGTTCACCCTCCTTGATACTCAACTCATTAGCTGTCGAACACTATAAAGTGAGTCATTGTCGGTGATGGACAAAATGCGATAGGCACTCTGGAAAACCTCCTGAACGACTCCACCAAAGTTGGCAAACAAAGAACGAAAATTGGGGAATTGACGTAGTTTCGACATAAAGTCAATCACAACGTTTGTTGGGGTATTATCCCAGTTGAATTAATTTGTAGTCATCTGGGGTATTATCCCGGTTGAATTTGTAGTCATCTGGGGTAAGATTGATTTCCAGCTCAGCAACCAATTGGGACTTGTCGGGCTTTGTAGTGAATTTCCCGGCAAATAGTGGACTGGACTGTAACAGGTCATGGAAATAAAAATCCTGTGATAAAAATCCACGTAATGTAGCAATCTCGGCCTCCCTCTGTGCAGATGCGATGTCCTTGTTGGAGACAGTACTCTTGGTTGCTTCTGTGCTGGTCTTCTTTATGTCACCCGGTGATGAATTGAAGGCTGGAAGTTTCACCTTTGATATTGTAAAGCTAGCTCAGCTTATTGGACCTGACTACAAATCGCTCGTTACGAAATGCCTGGTACGCTGCATCACCATTCTCTATCGCCTTCAGGAGTCGTGCCTTGACGATGTCCAGCAACGCTATCACATTTCGGTCCAATATCAGACCTTTGCGTCCAACAAGCTCATGCTGTATTGATTTCAAGGTGATCCATGAGGCGGGCATTGGTGAGTGACTGGAGAAGATTACTAGTCGCAAGTATTTCTTGAAAAAGCAGACCAAACTCGGCGAAAACAGGAGCATCTCCAGCACTTCCGACAATCACATGTCCGCCTAGACCCTGTGAGAACCTGTTTTGTGATTGTTCTATGGCCCCTGCAGCGAAAACTGCACCAGCTCGATCTTTCACAACAAAGTGTCCCATACAAAACCGGCGAAAAAGTGAAGGGTAGGTCACCTCCAGAACCTGAATCCTTTCCAAGTACCATGACCCATACCGGAAATAGTTGATGGCATCCAACTCTCGAAAGATACCAATGGATGCCACTGTTCCGATATGCAATGTCCAGTTGCCATCACGGTCTGCTACAATAAGCTGCTTGATGATATACACAATCTTGCAAAAGTTCATGAAGTACCTGCACAATTCTGACTTCTCCTGGCACTCTTGAGCAAACGTATCAAATTGTTGACGGAGATCCACAGCTTCAGCAGATGCCTGTTCAAACTGTGGGACACACTCCACTCGTCTTTTGTTCTTCAAGGTGTTCTTAAGCTCAATGGCTGACTGGACAAAGGGAACAGATGTGTGATCATTAGAGTGCCAGAAAGCACTCCGCATAAGAGAATCAAGGACCTCTGATACAATAAGCATTCCCTTCAATGACCTGACGTAGTGGCCACCAGAGAGCACCGTCGAAACTGTTTTTGGCCCAAACACCTCACTATTAATAAGAGCATCTCCCATACCACTGCCAGTTAGGCCAAATAAAAATAAAATGTTGTTTCCGGTAACATGCTCTAAAAAATTTGGGACGGAAGGAAGGAAATAAATTTTATTTTACCAAAAAAAATTATTTTCATATACTGAGATTTTCAACCCAATTTTAGGGCGTCTTGCAAAAAATTAAGTGCGATTCCAGCAGGGGTAAAAATAAAAAAAAATTCAGGGGGCTATTTTCTTGTTTGGCAAAAACAAAATCGCCCCCTGAAGATTGTATTAGGGGGCTATTTTTACATACCAGGGGGTACTTTTTTTGCTTCTATTTCAGATACAGATTTCTATTTGTTTGTTTTTATGCAGAAATTTGTATTTAGGCCTACAGTAAATTGTAAACGAGTAATGAATAATGATATGATTTACTGCATTATCTATTCTATGTTATACATTGATGGCAGCGCATGGATGGAAAATACAATAACGGATGAAATGGTGTGCGAGTTCAAGTTGTGATCAGTTTGTTGTGTGCTTTTTTAATTAATCAAACTCCAACCGCATCTCTTACTAGTTACACCATCATGATGGTTTATATAGTTGATATGAGTGAAAACCCTTGTTCAAGTTTCACACTAAAACCATAGATCCTTGAGGCTGGGATCTATGCTAAAACTTAGGTCATATTCTCAAAATCTCAATTACCATTGCTTTAATAGTCAGGAAAAATGTTGATATTTAAGGAGTTATGAGCATTTAAACATTTCCTTTAATACAGGCTTCAATTGAAAAAATAAACTTTGAAACCAGAAATATCCCATACCCCAATGTTTGTAACCGCATAAGTGATATGACCAGAGAGTTAAGTTGATTAGAAACGGTTTCTGTTTTTGGAAGAACCCACCCTCCTCCCCATCTCTTCCCCTCCATACCCTATCCCCTCCCTCTCCTAGGCTAACCCTATTCCCTCCCTCTCCTAGGCTAACCCTATTCCCTCCCTATCGCTATTCCCTTCCTACCCTATCTTCAACAAAACTAAGTTAAGTCCAATTAGTATTTTTTATATCACTATACCTTCTTTAAATTGACTAAACTATCCCCACTCTCTTCTATCCCCTCTCTCCCTTATTCCCTTCCTCTAGCCTGTGCAGCAGCTTAACGAATTACATGCTATTACATGCAATTGCTTACTTCACAACTTGCTGGCTGGGCCTGGTTTTTAACACTGTTTAGGCCAAACAAAAATAATTGCTCATATTACGAGTTACAAGCATTTAAACATTTCCTTTAACATTGTCTTTCAATTGAAAAAAGAAACTTTAAACCCAAATATCTGCCTTACCATTAAGTTTGTAACCACACAATTGATACGCCCTGAAAGTATAGTAGATTAGAAATTTTTAGTTTCTGACTGTATTCCACATACACCCATCGCCGCCCCCCCCCCCCCCCCCCCCCTGGATCATGTGACCCCGCCCATGACGTCAACAGGGGGAATTCCCTTGTTTTTATGACTGAAGAAACATGTGTGTTCATTTACCAAATATGGTTCATTATGTTAATGACATCGGGTTATCCAATCACTGGCAAGAATTGTTTTAGTCCTGTTGCCATATAAGGGATGATTGACCTCAAATTGGGAAACCCGTTACTTGCTGGGGATTCCCTTATAAAACATGTGCTCGGCGCTCGCCAACATTAATATATTACATGCTAGAATGCTTTACTTCACAATAGCAACAGCCGGGAGCGACAGGGCCTGGGATTCACTATTTATCAGCAATTTAAAAGAGGAATTTAATTTTTTTTTAAATACTGAGAACCTTCAATGAATTAATAAAGATGAAAGATTAATAGTATGGAAAATACTAAATGAGTAAAAACTTAAACACTTAAGAATTTATTTCAGGTTTTCAGTTGGTACAATACACTACAGCATTCGAATGGTTAAATATTAAATTTTGGCGACGGCGACGCGTGGCATATAGTTTATGATATATGATTTCCGGCAGCTAGTGTCAGAATTTCGACACGGACGACTCTTTAAAAAAATTATTTTCCCCAAAATGGCATAATTTTTTTTTTTTCGGCGCTGAAAAATAGGGACGGGCGGGTTACCGGAAACAACATTTTATTTTTATTTGGCCTTAGATACCTTCCCCAGTGGGGCCATACTTAACAATTCAGTGAACTGACACTGAACATTTGAATTTGTCAAAAATAAAAAATAAATATTGGGAAATAAAGTAACCTTTCTTGATGTATGTAATCTGCACTTTTGGCCAATTTTGTTGGTTTATGACCTTTATTTTGACCTCAGTAGATAAATATGACCTCTTATCACTAAAGTAAGTGTCAGCAATGGATTCATCAACACCCAACAACATATACAATGAGGTAATACACATACTTCAATAGTTAGTGGCTCAAAATTATGGTACATTTTATGGTATGCAGCAGCAATCTTGAATTTTCAATCTCAAATTTTACCTTATCATGTAGTACTGACTTCTAATCATTAAACTGATGTCAGAAATGAATTCCCCACCCCTCAAAACCCCTAAAATGATGTGTTACACATACCTCTATGGTGAATTGCTCAAAATTGAGATTTTCAAAATGGCCGCCGGCGGCCATTTTGTTTATGCAAATTAGAAGGCTAAAGCTGAATTTTTGAAAAGTCTAGCAAATAAAATCATATACAGTTGGTATGTAGGAACAATTTGATATCACTCGTGCTTTGCCCCTACACGTGGTACCGATTGACCATATTTTGGCACTTGGCCCAAGCACTACTAGGATCTTTTATGGGGGCACAGCACTAAATAAACCGCCCATTGGATTACATGTAAATTAGGGCTAAAAGAGTCGCTATTTTGGGCCCTTAGTAACCATTTTTGGAATGTCTCGAATGCTTTATTCTAATAAACAAACATTCAAATTTCATAAAATCGTCAAAAAGTGTTACACCTTCCAATTAGATTTTACGATACGATCATTTAAACAGCGCCACCCCTATTTTCAGCCCGGACGCTCGCCTTCTAACCGCCTCTGATCACGTGTGTTCATCCACGTGATAAATTGTCAATACAATCGAAAATCAATATTTTGCAATATCCTGATCAAAGTACAAGAGATTATCTTTCATTTTAATTATGAAATGCTACCCTCACGCCAAACTGATTCCCAAAGGACCCCATTAATCACAAAATCGTTTTTTGTTTTTGCCGGAACTTACTACCATTACACAAAACGAGGAGTGATTTAGTGCTGTGCGCCCTTATAGTCCCAGGGTTTTATAGTGGGGTCTTTTATAGTTCAGAGTAGGTTTTTTAGTTTTATAGTCAGCAGGAGGCGGGGTCTATCGTCATGATCATCTGTACCCATCTTATTAACCCTGACCCGGCAAAAGACTACACTCTTTCTGGGTTTGATTCCCCCTCCCACCCCACCCCCCCCCCCCCCCCCCCCAAAACAAAAAAATTGACCCTATTGTATGTACCTTCTGCTCATATATACAAAGTCACGCCCGGGAGTTAAGTTTAATCCCCAATCCCCAATTCGTCAGAATTCTTCAAAATTAATTATAACAATTTTCCCCTTCAATCTCAAAATGTTTTACAGAAATCTGGTCCCTTTTCGCTTCTAACTGGTAAAAGTCTTAGGGATTTCCCCTGTATAACATTTCACCTTCATACATACTTTGATATTATATTGCTTACCATGGCACCGTACTATAATCAACAGTACAACTATGACGCACGTAGGCCATTTCTTTGGGGGGGGGGGGGGGTACTCATATATAAAAGCCTAATATTTCCACCATCAAGCACCTGTGGCTTTAGGGACATGACATTTAAATAAGATTGAGGAGTTTAAAAAGATTGGAGAAAAGGAATTCTTTCGTAGTTACACCCTTTTGATCTTTCTTGTTTTTTTCGCAAACTAATGTTGCTTATTGTATTAATATTGTGCTTACATCAGTTGTATGTTATATTTAGTATAGTGTAAGCGCTTTGATCCTCCAGGTTATTGTGCATCATAAATACTGTAAAACAAGTTAATTTCGCGGCATCTTTTTTTTCGCAAATTGCTGATCAGTGAACCCCCCCCCCCCCCCCCCCCCACCCACCCAGATCACCATATTGGCCAAACGCCATCGTTCCTTATCTCTTCATAACCGGGTTCATAACATCCCTGATCTAGGTAGTTTAATTGCTGTAATCACAACAATGTATCTTTGAACAGCATCCCGTTAAAATAACAAGGAACAAAGACATCGTCATACATGTCTCACGTAAAATGACACCGCAAACAGGACATTGTGCAAATATGTTGTTGGTATCACTCTTTATAAAAACAGGGAACTACATACATTCGCAGTAAAACAAACCTCAGAAACTTTATTTTTCTACACCGTTCTTCCTCTTTAGCCTTGTTAAAGGTTAAGGTTGTTCCCGTTAAATAAAATGAGGAACAAAGACATTGCTCATAAACAGGCCATTGTGTAACTGTGGTATTGGTATAAGTTTCAAAAATAAGGACAGCGGTCCCAAATAGGTCGTCCGTTTGTATGGGTAGATTAAAAACAAGGTGGCTCTCAAACCACAGGCATCAGGCAACTAGAAAGAAAGAGGACATAGTATTTAGCCTCCTTGTTAAAGACATAATAAGTAAATATCATAATGTAAATAAATAAACATCCTGGAGTTTGGTTGCAATTGTACTTCACCTATTTAAATGTAATCAATTTTACATATGCAGCCAATCTTACATCTTGACCTCAGATGACCTTTGACCTTGGTATGTGACCTTTGACCTCATTAACATGAAGGTGTCCATGTTGCATCTATGACCCAAATGTATTGGTCAAGCTATGAATTTTTAAAAATATTGGGCGAGATGCAGTCCAATATTTTGGTGCTGGAGGTACATGTATGGTTCTTTTTGAAAGACATTTCTTGTTTACCTTTAGAGCAAACTGGTTCATTCAAATCATTGTTTTTATTGAAGATCTAGATGTCTTCTGCTTAAAAACAATTGCATGAGGATTATAACAAAACTATAGTATGACAAAATTTGACAAAATATATTTTGAGTATCTTTGCAAAACCTAAAATGAGTCAAAAACGTGTTTTTTATAATTTTCTCCAAAATTGTCAATTTTCATGATCATGGTTGGATTCATTGAACCCTTCTCTACAAAAAAGTACTACTTTTATATAGATTAAATGAATAATAAAGGAGTTACAGCAGTTTTACGGAGGCTGTACCTGGGGGTCCACACCCCCTTACAGAGGCATATTTTTTCTTTAAATTTCTTTTAATTTCAACAAATATATTGACTGCTATCTCAAAACTGTGTTTGCGGACAACATGCCCTTTTCAGACATGAAGCACATGTAAATGATGAAGTGCGTGTATGCTGTGTAGAATTAAATGGGCTAAACCCAACTTTACTCCAGGGCAAAGGCCAACATAATTGCAAAAATATCTCATAAAGTTGTAGTATGAAATGGAGAGCAACGTTTGATCAAATATCAATTTATGGTTGGTGGAAATTTAGCCCAATTTTGTTCATAATCATTGTTTTCAACAATGAAATACTTTGTTTGGTCTCAAAAAGGTGGCCTAATTGGGCTACATGTTTATCCAGGAAACACTCACTCTGATGGGAAGTCAGTGAGACAGGATGTTATCATACCGTCTATCCACCATCTATCTGAACGACAACCAAACAGTGCCTCGATTAAGGGCACCCAATACCCTTTCAGGGGACTCAATACACTTTAGGGTAGCTCATACCTGTATCCCAACCTAAACACCACATAATCTAATTGCCCGCGAAAACAGCAGTGTTTCGCGTAGCTCTGCTAGAGAGCCTCTCTTAACCCCCCCTTCATCAACACAACCGCTCCCCACCTCTACACCAACCATACACTGATACATATGCATAGACCCTGCTTAACATGTACAGCCTTAGTCAATCACTGGCAACCTTACTGAAACCAACCCAAACCGAATACAATATTGAATATTTTACTCAATGATGCTTGGTATTAATGAACAAATGGATTCATGTATGGTACACAATAGGCTAGCTAACTAATAAAGGCAAATCAAGCATTCTCAGTTATTTTTCAAACATTAAATGGGAAATAATGACAAAACAATGTCATTATTACATGAATTTAGCAACAACAACAACAAATTTGGCTTTTGTGATAGTCCGACTCAGCTCGGACTACTAGAGTGTGGGCCATTTTCAATGGTGAAATTCAATAGATCTTATAAGAGAAAATATCGCAAATCTTATTTGGTTTATAAAATGTAGACTTGTCCGCAAATGAGCATAAAATTTGTTTACAACAACCAATTTCAACCAACTAAATTTCTTTAGAAAGCCTATGGGATCATACGCCTGTCTCAATAAAAAACGAATTAGTGACATATTTGCAAAGATTTAAAAATATATAAAATCCGAAAGTTGAGTACACTTTTTTTTACTCGCCCTGTATTCTACGCAAATAATAACAAATGTGTTGTACATGCATGTGGACGTGGTTTTAGGCGAGCGGTATATATAGTAACACAGTGTGGAGTAGACAAACCAGGCCAATATGTACATTTTGAAAATGTGGTTGTTATATTACCATATTAGCGTTTTGTTTCCGCGATCGAACTAGCTACTGCAAAAATAATAACTCTGAGTACATCTATTTTGCGTATAGGTCTGAGGAAATGTGATGAAACTTCACAAAATAACAATGCAAAAACATACAAAACACTTGAAAAGCTTCAATGCGTGAACAATACATAAGCGCGCAAAAATTACCCCTTTTACATTTTTTGTTTGTTTCATTGTTTTGTTTTGCATTGTTTGTATTTTGGTAGGTAATCATATAGCAGATTACTAGTAAAGCACATTATAGTTTGGTTTACATACAACTATGATCAGTACTTCATGACATGTGGAGAATAAAAAGTAAAGAAAAAAATATGAAAAATACATCAAATAAAAATGTTAGTTTTGAGCTGGAAGATAGATTTACAGGCGTGAAGATCCACTTTGTTTTTTATTGATTAAACTTTTTCCTCATGCAATTTTTCCTTTTCCTTTCATGGATATAGCGGCTATAGCCCTATATAGCCCTATTCTAGTATGTGTATCATTTTGCATTGCGATATATGCTGGGATGAAATACCGCCGATTACATTACTAGTATGTCGAGTAGGGTAGTTGGGAATGTTGTTTATTTCTTTATCACACATTTTATTACTATTTGTGCATAGGTATCACAAAATGCCAAAAAAAATGTAGGTTCAATAATTTATATGGACATGCTTAGAATATAATTAATGTAAATGGTCCCAAATCTGGCCAGAATTAAACGTTATCTCTTGCGACATTTATATTTGCTCCTACGATATAAATAGATCTTCCAGTGACCCTTGACAGTATCTGGGCTTTTCTTATAGACAAACGACCTTTGCCTGCTCGCCAGAACGCACGTGCAGGTGTTGCATGATATAAATTACGGATGTTTCAACTTTCAAGTCCTTGGTTCCAGCGGTTTGTGTTTGTACGAGATCGCACGCGACAACATCGTGGTGTGTATTAGATGGGAGGCGTGGGAGGCCGTTGTACTGGTATCAAATGGGTGGTGGTGGATAGGGTCTGTGGTGGGAGAGTAGGAATACAGACTTGATTTTCAAGTCTAGATGGAAAGGGGTATAGGTATGTGCCACCCTGAAAACCCCCTTTTCTGCTAGTTCTTAAGACCCCCCTTTGAGCCTGCATCAGTTCTTTGAAGACTCCCGTTTTTATTGAAAACATTTAAAACAATTGTGTTCTTACTAAACTTATTTGGAAAACAAGCCAGTTCTTAAGGCACAATTTTTCAAGAAAATTAGTTCTTAAGATTGTATTTATCGTCATAAAATTCTACCTAAAAAAAAGGTTGAGTGCCCCCACCCCCCGGGCTGCACTCCACACACAACATTCTGTCGGATTTGTAATTGAACGAACACTTTGATGTAGCGTATTGCGCACATTGCTTGAAGCGCACACAACAATAAGCGTGATCATTTCGGGCGTGATCATGGGCTGTATGTACTGTGTGCGTGTTGTTCGTTCAAATTAGACTATCATGACTATAATTAGCGGTGACTTGTGCATATTTTCAAGCTTACACAGCATAAGTAGGGGTGTTCATATTATTGACTATAGATGGCGCCCTTTTTTTGAAAATTTGGTAGCCAAAATATGTGGAAAACTCCATGTTTACCTCTTTTAAATCCAGAGGAGTCATAAAGATTGGGCTGGGATATATTCACTAATGTCTAAATAACCACACACCAGCAACTGGATACCATGCAAGTGTAAAGCTCATTTAAGCTAAAATGATTTAAAATGTGCATGACTTGACCAGTTTTTAGCAATATGAGGCAAAATACTTTTGCAGTTAGGCCAAACAAAGAAGATTGTCTGTCTCAGAAGCCCACCGCATTGGTATGTGAAATGAGCTACGGCGCGTACTCTCTTAATGTAAAAGAGTGAACATGTCACTCCTTGTTCAGAGTGAAGTCATTGTCACTCGTAAAGAGTGATTTTTCACTCGGTGTCGAGTGACTTTTCACTATGTGTCGAGTGACTTTTCACTCTGTGCGGTTGATGAGTTCAGAGTGAAATTATTGTCACTCGAAAAGAGTGATTTTCACTCTGTGTCGAGTGACTTTTCACTCTGTGCGGTTGATGAGTTCAGAGTGAAATTATTGTCACTAGAAAAGAGTGATTTTCACTCTTGTGTCGAGTGACTTTTCACTCTGTGCGAGTGATCAGTTGTACCAGATTTAAATAATTTGAGAGCCGGAACACAATCAAATAGAAAAATATTCAAAATATTCTTTATTTTATTTAATTTAAACATTATTGAAGTGATAATTAATGATGATATCAATGTTAATTGTTTCTGCAATAATTTTAAAGTCCAAATAATGATTAAATATAAATTACAGTAATGAAACGCGTAAAAACATCATCGATAAAACACACCATAGAAAGTAGATTTAGATACTTTATATATAGAAATATTATGTTGATATATGATATCGTTTCACTACGGAAAGGAAGTGATAATGTAACATAGGCAAATGAGAGCAGTTGTTAGGTCGAGAAAAGTATAGTTTGGTCAAATTTTCTATTGAATTGCAAGTTATTCATGAACACAATTCACTCTTTAGGAGTGACTGTGCTTCGCTCAACGGAAGAGTAAATGTCCACTCTTTTAGAGTGAGAATCACTCTTTTCCCACTATTTCTGGGAGTGGATTTCACTCTTTTTTATAGAGTGAAAAGTCACTCTTTTCCCACTCTTTTAAGAGTGAAATATTTTCACTCTTTTAGAAGAGTGACTTTCACTCTTCAAGGAGTGATCACTAGATCCACTCTAACAAAAAGTGAATATTCACTCTAAAAGAGTGAAATTTCACTCTTTAACATTAAGAGAGTAGGTCTACGCGCTGAGGCCTACTTATTCATTTCAAGCAAGAAATAGTAACATTTAGACACTTTTAATCAAATTTAAATCTAAAAAAAATGTGACCCTAGTTTTTTTGATTTTAGGGTCGGTCGCTGAGGGCAACACAACTTTTTTGGGGGGCCTTATTGTGTACTTATTGGTGTACACGCACCAATCCCCTCCCCCACCACAAACCCCTCTCACCCAATCTCACATGCACAAACCCACTCAACCCCAACCACAAACCTACTCCACCTTCCCACAATGCCCCCTCCACATCTAAACCAACCCTACAACCTCCCCTCCCCACTCCACCCACCCCCATATCACCACAACCCCCACCACAAACTCCCTTCCCATCCCCACCACAATTTCCACAAACCCCCTCCCCTTCCCATCCCCACCATAAACCCCTCCCCCTTCCCATCCCCACCACAAACCCCTCCCTTTCCCATCCCCACCACAGACCCCTCCCCTTTCATTCACAAAACCCCTCCCCACCACAAAACCCCTCTCCAACCACAAACACCCTACCCTCCCCACCCCACGGCCTATCCTTCCCACCCCATGCATCCACACCACCACAACCACCTCCCCATCACTATCCCCCACCCTAAACCCCCTCCCCTTCCCAACTGCACCACAAACCCCTCCCCCACCACAAAACCCCTCCCCACCACAAACACCCTACCCACTCCCTCCACCACCACCCCTCCCCAACCACAAACACCCTCCCCATCACTAACCCCCTCCCAACCACAATCCCCATCACTAACCCCCTTCCCAATCACAAACACCCTCCCTATACCCCACCTCACACCAAACCCCCTTATTACAAAAACGATTATTATTGCGCCGCCCATTACTACAAAATCTTTTTTACAATAGACAAAACTTTTGCTTGATGCTGAATATTTCTGACACACCCCTTGTATTTCATTGGCCACAAGTACTCATTTAGGCAAGTGGATCCACCCATATTATAGTGCTGGGAGATATTAAGCCTCTCAGTCTCAAACCCCAAATCACAAAATGTTCTTCATCTAAGCCTGTGTGGCAATGAGATTGGATCAAGACTATTTTTTTCTCATGTCCGAAGGCTCACAGCAAAATTGTTAACTTATTTGTTGGAAGTGGTTCTTTTAACTTCGTTCTTTTCTTCCATCTTTTCTTACTTTCATTTCATTTAGCCAGCATGCTTATATAGGCTTTAGGACCCAAGCGTGTGTCCATACGGACTAACCGTGTAAACAAACAAACAATCTCTTCATAACAAGTAGCCTATCAGAATCTGCTTAATTCAAACAGGAAATCAAACTTAAACCTTTCCCCAGCAGATTTTTACTCCATGGGAACAATTATTTTGGGTTTCAAAATGAAATATAGTGAATTTATTACGCCGCATTTTGTCTTGGTGGCCATATTTGCCCACTTTAATAATTAGTGGGACAATTTGGCCACCTGCTAGGACTGTCTTACCTTTCCTCCTCCTTCTCCCCTCCTTCTTCTTCTCCTCTTCCTCCGATTTTCACTCTCATCAGCCCCAGTATAATGTCTTTGGGGTAGTAAATACCTAGGATATGCACACACTAAAATTCTAGGCCATATTACCTGACCAAATGGATGTTTGACCATAGATTCTTGAGAAGATGGTTTTATCCACATGTGTCCAGTGTATAATAAGAATAATAAGTTGCCAGTCAATTACAGGCGGTAAACACTACCACCACTATCTGGCAAGATCGAAATCCCCAGCAAATTGACTGTTGTTTCGGGGGGGTGGGGGGGGGAGGTACTGAAGCATTTCTGTATTTTGCCTCTTTTTGGTTTCAAAATTTAATTCATGGGTTTTTACGCACAAATATTTTGCACGCGAAATTAATTACCTTTTCCAATTTGTATAGTGTGTTTAATTCTAAAGTGTTAGAAAGTTCGTGACATGACATTGCTTACACAACAGTAGGTTTATAAAGTAATTGGTCATATAAATAATATGTACTAGGCTATTGTAGACGCCATACTGTGGCAATGTTGTTAATGTCATTAAAATTCTTTTTTTACAGACTTTGGAATAACCGTTCTTGGACAGGTTGTATTTTATGAATTATGTAAACATAATCAAGGTATGTGCCATTTTATTGTTCTTTGGTGTTCACGAGACAACATTATATTCCTGTTTGGATTGTGTGAGAGTCCTTGGAGAGGTGGCAACTATAGATCTCCTACATTTTTAGTTTAGGCGTTTGAGTTTGTAAATTTCGTGGGTTTTTGTTAACAATGCAAAAAATCATTATGTGTGATTAGCGGTGGCAGCGCAATACTTTTATTTTGTGGCATTTTAAAAAGGACGCCATTTAATAACTAAGTTTATTTAATATGTCAGTTCAAAACCATATTTCTGGAAATATGTCGGCCGAGGCGAGTTATAAATACGATGCCAGTTATGTCGACTAGAAGGTCAGAGAATGGACAATTTCTGATTATAATTGTTGGTTTATATATATTGTCGTGAATGCTTATACTTTCAAATTCTATAAATGCTGTTCTTGCCATGAATTTATACCCAATCTATGCCATTGAGACATGAGAGATGGTAAAACAAATCATCGTAATCCTACTCATTTGAACCAAATATTTTGTGCAATAAATTATTTATACAAAAAAAACCCATTGTATAATACTTTTAATTATATTGCGATACTTATATATGTTCATTTAATTCACAGTTTTATCACTGTTAGAACGGTTGGGTAAAACTTTACCCAAGTTGGGTAAAGTTTTACCCAACCGCTGGGTGCTATATCAACAACCCTTTTTCTGGGTAAACGTGTTACCCAACCCCGGTTGGGTAACAGTTACCCAACATAATGGTAATTTTTTTACCCTAATTCTGGGTAATTACATTTTACCCAATGATATTGGGTAATTATTTTACCATTTTGTTGGGTAATAACATTTTACCCAGTAATATTGGGTAATTATTTTAACATTTTGTTGGGTAAATTTGGGTAATATAATTTTACCCAGTAATATTGGGTAATTATTTTAGCATTTTGTTGGGTAATAGAATTTTACCCATGCCTATTGGGCAATTATTTTACTACATTATTGGGTAAGCCATAGCCATTTGTTGGGTAGTATATTTGATTTTAGCCATTTGTTGGGTAGTATATTTGATTTTACCCATAATATTGGGCAATGATTTCTACAATGGTTGGGTAAATTCTATCCTTTTGTTGGGTAAAATAGACTCTATTTATTTTCAAAAGACTGCGTTGTCTGCACCATTATCAGGTTAAAGCGTTAAATTTGTTAGACTTAGAGAACAGTGATAGCCCATCCATATTGGTTGCAGTTTATAGTATTACTGCATGGTAATACACAATGGTTGGCATAGCGTAGGCCAACACTGCGTGCGTGCAACGACCGTTATTAGTTGACGGAATTACATGAATAAGCTTATCTAATTTTCGCTTAAAGCTACGACTGTCCTCTATCGTATTTAATGCTCTACCTGAAAATCTTGTAGACAACACAATATTAGAATATAAATATGTTATTTTACCATGAAAAAACCTTCTGTAGTTCCTCCCCAGCCAGCGCCGGTTTACCAGTCACCAAACCGGCCATTTTGTTTTGTAAATCATGCGGTTGATCGCGGTGACCAATAACAGCTCGTCCAAGATACCACGTGACCTTAGTAGACCAACGTTGGGCAAAATCCTTTTTTACCCAACCCCGTAACACCCCTGATTACACAACTAATAGGTTAAACTGATGAAAAAAATATTACTCAACCGTTGGGTAAAATGACTTTTGCCCAACCCGCATTTGTTTGACCAATACTGGGTAAAGTTTACCCAACCCGACTTTACCCCGTACTATTTTACCCAGTGTTCTAACAGTGATGACATGTTACAGTGAATTTACCAGTGTGTCTACCAGTTATGCAGTGTACCATGTAAACTAACATCATCAATTAAGGTGGGCAATCTATTTTAATTACATACATTTCTAAGAACTTCATCGTCTTTTTAATGCAAGTCAACGTGATACAAATATTGGATGTGCAATCGTAATTGAATTAGAATAACATGTTTTGGTCATCAGTTTATATAGTGGACTATCTGTGTATAGTGTTACATGCGGAGATATTATGCAATGATTATGGTTTTGTATACATGGATTAGTTTGCAACGGTGAATAGATACCTTTGGTTAACTATGATTCATGAGACAAGTTATATTGGTGTATGAAGTTCTACAAAGTTTTATAACGTTACGGTGCCTCACTGCTTCGTTTGTTTTCGTTGGTGCACATATCATCGATACTAGTACTTAGTAGGCAGGGGGAAGTGATATCTTATTCGTGGATATTTCGCTGGTGTATATATCATCGATCAGAGCACAGGATATGATATTTTGAGTTATATGGTAATTGTGGATATTTTAAGTGAAATGAACTTTAGCATGGCCATGCGTGAGAAATTTGCATCGTAATATACAAGTTTTCAAAGTTAAGACTTGTGATGATGGCAACATTTTTTCATTGTTCATGTTATTCAAGAATCGATATAATCATTGTAGAGGCGTATGTTATGATAATTCAAATGTTTATGTATTTGTTTACTGATGCTACGGAACCCTTGTTTGAGTTTATATTCCAGAGTCATCGGGCCGGTATTTGTGGTTTCTACATGTACGGGTTCTTCATGATTGGTACGTCGAGGGCTGGAGTGCAGATGGGAATCTTTCGACCTCGAGGCACGAGATTTTCTACCTGAACTTTGGCTTGATAACCATCCCATGAGTATACGGTGTATAGTCGTCGCTGTTGCGTCATTCAACTAGTCTTTGTCTACAAGTCGTCGTTCGTCATGTTTCTGTTATCCGGATGTGGTTTTGTCGTTAAAGTATTTTATGTATGTCAGTCAAGTTATGAAGGTCTGAATATAATTATTATAAATGTCGTGAACGACATAAATTGATGGTTCGATATTTCAACTGCTTCTGGAGAAACATTACCAATATTTTATATCATTCATCTGCCGTTATGTTAGTGTCATCGTCAAAATTATACATGGTCAATGCATGGGAACAAATCATGTTCAATAATACTGGGGTATTTCTACGCTTCAATTATGTGATCGAATAAATAATACCTTGCTAATACGACAAAATAATAACCACCCATTCATCTAGTTATTCTACGTCATCATAATACTATCGTCGGTGTCAGCATCGTCATTTCAGCGGCAGTATCGTCGGGTTCTTCAACGTCAACATCGAGGTCTTCAACAGCGCCAAGAGTTGCGGTCAACTGTGGAGATTCTACTGGCCAGGGATTCTACATGGTTACTTTTTATTTAGGGCGTAATTTAAGGCGTAGATTAAGGATATTGATAACTCTAGTAATGATAAATATTGCTTAAAGGCCATACTGAGATGATTTTGTTATTTGGTTCTATATTAGGAAGGAGGTCGATACAAGTTCTCTTTAATATGATTGTTCAAATGATATATACATTAATTTAAAATTATGTCAATCCTTAATCCTTGTTCGTGAAGTTGTCAGATTAAAATATAATAAAAGTTTTTGATCCAATTTTCACCCAGCATTCTTAGGGAGATTGCCAGGTGTCAATTTTGTTAGGGAGGGCGTATGTTGTGACGCTGATTTTATATTGCGACATACACCTTTCTAATATAGGTTGAACCTGTTGGTTTCCTTTGATTTATATTCTAGAGATTTACATATGTTTCATTTAGGCCGTGATTGTTATTGCCACTGGTAACCTTTTCCCGCGAGCTCCGAGTACCGATTTCGGAGACGTGGTCAGCAGTTAATATCTGCACGTCACGTTGATAAGTCATGTTTATAATTTAGGCCAGGAAATACTTTTCACAATGAGGGACTCTCTGGTTATACACGGAAGATTCTTAAAGGGTGATTTACTCTAGAGTAAGATATTTATGAATTGTAAGGTTTAATATTGGAAATGTCATGGCTATCTTACTCGTAGTACGACGTAAAGACCCCCGGGGTATTCAACTTATTTTGGGGGTAGGGGTGTGCCATCCAGGGTCTCAAAAATGGGTGGCTATCTACGGAGTGGATTTTTGGATGAAAAATAGGGTCTTAAAAACTGATTTTCTCCAAAAAGAATCTGATCCCCCCCCCCCCAAAAAAAAAAAATTGGGGCTTTGGAATGCAAATGGAATTTCAATAAAATGGGAGTCATACGAGCTGATGCAGGCTCAAACCGAGCAAAAGAGGGTGAAAACGGGGTCTTCATGGCAGCACATAGGCTATATCCCTTTCCAATGTCAGTGCCCCCGCCCCTCCCCCGGGTCGAAATTCTGATTTGTGGATCTATATCCTTTGATTAAGAGGGTAACCTTTTTTTTAGAAATCGATGAACCAAATGTTCATGTGCAAAGCAAATGAGTAGTTTAGCTGACTCGGGGACGAGTCAGGGTCATATCTTTCAGGAAAATATGACTTGTGACATTCTTTCAGACAATGTAACACTGCCAAGGATCGGGAAAAACTGCACATTTTGAAGCGGCATGATGCATTTTGATACAAAACTGGTGTTAATCTGGGACGATTTGGGTAGCAAAGTGGGTGTCAGAAATGCAGCTAAGAGCAAAACAAATGGTTGTACAGGGTGAATCAAAAGAAATAGGACTCTGTTTCATGACAGTGCTATACTTGTCAAAAACCACTGAACCATTTACCTTCAGTGCAAAGCCTAATTAATAATGATAACATTCTGGAAATCTGAAATTAATCCAATGAAAAAATAAGACCGCTAGCATAATTTGCATAAACCATGTCTGTAGTTACGTTAATAGTATAGAACCACTGGGCTTATCATTGGAGTAAATAAAGCAAAGACTACACTATGTAGAACACTCTAGTAAACCACCATTTGTACTGTCTCAATCACTCAGCAAACCACACATTATTATATTGGCGGCGAGGTAGGATAAACAAAGAAACAGCAGAACCCGAAAATCTCGGAAAATAAATCATGAATCTATCATAAATCACAGACTTTAAAAATCTACAATCGACATGTGTCACATGCCGTAAGTTTGCATGCAGAATTCAGCACAGTCGTAAACAAAATCAACATGATGAGACGAATGTCCTTGATAGACAGACTACGACTACGAGCTGTCGGTAGCGGATTGCCGTGGGCGAAATCAAAAACAACAAAACAATGTATCGCACACAAACGTAAGAGTTTCATGATAACAGTTCATCAGTTTATGAACAAATAAGCTTCATCAATACGTAAGACTTTTCGTGTTAACAATTCTTCAGTTTTTATAGCGATGAACGAAATAAGCTTTTTCAATGTAAACTGTAACTTAATTATGATGATACACACTGGTGAATTTTCTAGTCATGCATACATGAGAAATACCAAGTAGCAAGCTTATAAAAACGATATTATATTATGCTAGTATAAAACTATCAATCAATCAAACTAAACTGAGGCATGCATACGTGAGAAAAATCGGAACATGTACAAAAACAATGAAGCTGATGTGAACACAAAAGCTGTTCCAAATATGATTGAAAACAACATCGAACTGAAACACTAGACTACTAGTCAAACAATCAGTATACTATAAGTAAACATAAGAAGAGGGAGAGAGATAGTTAAGTGAACTACAACAAGTCAAACAATCATTATACTAAAGTAAAACTTAAAAAGTAAAAAATAAAGAGATCGGAGGGATAGAGATAGTTGGAACTTGAGAGCTATCCACACGCTGAATGAAAGAGCTATCAACTAAGTCATAAATCAAATGAAGAGCTTAAGGCCTGGAACACAAAAGTGCTGTTCCATACACAGGTGAGAAAGTCATAAATCAAATGAGGAGCTTAAGGCCTGGAACACAAAAGTGCTGTTCCATACACAGGTGAGAACTTAAGCCTGGAACACTAATGCTGTTCCATACACAGGTGATAACTTAATCCTGGAACACCAATGCTGTTCCATACACAGGTGATAACTTGAAGCCTGGAACACAAATGCTGTTCCATACACAGGTGAGAACTTAAAGTTAAAGCCTGGAACACATGCTGTTTTGTATACAGGTAGAAATTCAGGAATACAAATGCTATTCCGTATACAAAGTACACACACATGTAGAAATTGCTGTTCCTTATACAAAGTCAGTTCACTCACATCGGGTTGAAATTCAGGAACACAAGCTGTTCCGTATGCAAGATCGGTATACACACTGGTTGAAATTCAGGAACACAAAAGCTGTTCCGTATGCAAGATAGGTATACACACTGGTTGAAATTCAGGAACACAAAAGCTGTTCCGTATGCAAGATAGGTATACACACTGGTTGAAATTCAGGAACACAAAAGCTGTTCCGTATGCAAATAGGTATACACACTGGTTGAAATTCAGGAACACAAAAGCTGTTCCGTATGCAAGATAGGGATACACACTGGTTGAAATTCAGGAACACAAAAGCTGTTCCGTATGCAAGATCGGTATACACACTGGTTGAAATTCCGGAGCACAAAAGCTGTTCCATATTTTTATAAAGACACATGGAAATCAATATGAACTCATTCTGCGAATGCCAACTATAACTGTACAATTTGTGTATACAATAAGAATGTAATTGTCAGTCATTGATCATGCAATACTCTAAAAGCATACTCAATAATAAGAATCAGACTATACTAAGAACCAGAAGGCGGTTCACACAGTAAGAACCAGAAGGTGGTTCACAACATAATAGGAACCAGAAGGCGGTTCACGCAGATTATTAAACACCAGAAGGCGGTTCACACAGAACATACTGCGAACCAGAAGTCGGTTCTAAAAACAAATCACATGGAATCAAAAGTTGATTCGCACATAATCATATCCAACACGTGGAATCAAAAGTCGATTCGCACAAAAATGAACTATACACACTGGTGAAGAAAAAAATCAAACAACGCTTGTGAAAATAAACACAATTCACACAAGTGAGACGACAAAACAAAACCATTCACACTGGAGAAAAAAGAAGAACAAAACACACCGGAGTGAAGAGATGAGGAAAAAAAACTCTTTAAAAAAAAAAGAGAAGAGTAAAAGAACTATCATTATGTATAAATTCACACTTTGTGAAAAGAAATTGTTAATATTTTTTTTTTAAACTCCTTTTAAAAGTAAGGGTGAAAGGAACGATCATAGCATTACACACTGGTCGAGACATCATAGCATTACACACAGGTTGAAATAAAAGATTTAGACTATTTTATACTTTGAACATTATTTATGTTAAATCATTCAATTAGGAACATTCTTTGCATTACAATAATTCAGATCATAAAAGCATTATTGAATCATTGCATCAATCTATAAAACACTTTAAAACAAGGGAGAGATGTAGTATCCCTTAATATAGCGTTACGTTAATAGTATAGAACCACTGGGCTTATCATTGGAGTAAATAAAGCAAAGACTACACTATGTAGAACACTCTAGTAAACCACCATTTGTACTGTCTCAATCACTCAGCAAACCACACATTATTATAATGTCATTTATTAGTCTGTACAATGGGATTTACACATACAAACCAGAAAATGACATGGTTTACATTTCAATACTTTGCACCCATAATCATTGCAAATCATCTATCAATAACAAGCAAAGATTAGTTTGCTATATTTCTCATAATTCTGGCACAAAATAGCTACATAATCCACAATTCTGATGCATGAATATGTCTGTGCAATGGTCAATGCTACTCAGTGTTATCATGGGAAAGCCTCAGTAAGGAAAGATGTAGAAAAGTTGTGGTAGGAAAGCACCGATCATGACAATAGTACGTTTATACCAATCTTAGACAGAGTATGGCATTTAATAAAACCATTCATAGACAGGTGAAATTGGACTTGTAAGTCAACTTCAATTTATGCCATAATCATGATAAGGCCAAAAAAAATTGTTATGTTGTCCTCGACAGCTTTCAGAGAGGAGGGGCGGGCGGGCAGATTTTTTTTTTTTTAATTTTTTTTAAATTTTTCTTTTACCAGCAGAAGCTCAAAGTTCAGCCAACAAGAAGTTAAAATCACTCTAAGAGCCGCACATATATGTTATAAACACTTAATTTAATATTAACGCCATTAAAACTTTTTAAAAATCTGAAGAAAAAAAAACTGAAAAAAACTGAAAAAATCTGAAAGAAGAAAAAAAATACGATTTAAAAAAAAAAAAATCTGAAGAAAAAAAAATCGGAGCGGCCCTCAATTTTTTTGGGCCTAAGAAGGAGAATTTCCCTTTTAGTCTATTCAAAGTATGTAATCTTGCAATTTCACGTAAATGTTACTCTACCTTTACTATGTGAAATACTACAAAATGGGTTGACGTGCCTAAATGGTCATGCTTTCCTTAATTGATAATGGATTTTTCTCATTTTTTCAGGAATTAACTTTGTTAGTTATACTTTACAATAAATCAAATTGGTCATGGTTCAGTGGTTGTAATAGAGATTAAATCCGTGCTGAAAGAGAGTCCTAACATTTGTCCTAAAATTAGGGGCAGATTTATTTTTAATTTAAAAATATTTTGAATTGTATAAGCCTACTACAATTTACCAATGACTAAATTTGATCTCACAGAGTCAAATAAATCACAAAAATATCATGAGGCTGTTTGCGGTAGTCAGATTTGCTTTGTTCTGTATTCTTTCTTTTTTTCTTCGGCAAAATACCAAACAAAATCAGGGTGGGGGAGGGAGGGGTTAATTAGGGTCGGGCGGGTTACGCCAATAAAAACAAAAATCAGAGGGGCATAAATTGAACAACTTAATCATGGCTTAGAGTACATTACTAAAATAATGATAAAGTCATGACTTTGTTTTTGTGCTGAAAAAACTGTGCAACCCACCTTCTTTCACATTCCCCATGATTAAAAACACAGGGAAACATTACATAGCCTACACATCAATAGCAATTGTGTGTAAAATCTTGCTCAACGGTTTTTTTATACTATTAAATAATATTATTACAAATCTAGAGAATAAATAAATTTAGAGGCTATAGTCTCTATAGTGTGTTTGTAAGCTGCTAAGTCAGACCAAAAGCCCTACTCTCTAAATTTGAAAGATTAAAATTTAAATCTAAAAGATTAACTTTTTAATCTATTTCGGATTGTCCTGAAGGACAAATCTATTAGGATTAAAAAGTAATCTTTTCTTGGATTACTTTTTTTTAATCTTTAAAAAGATTACATCAATTATAATCAAATTGGATTAAAAACTAATCAGTTATGGATTAACTTTAAATCTCTTTTAGATTACCTCACACTTTGACAGCACTATATAAAAAAAAATCCGTTATAATCAAATTGGATTAAAAACTAATCAGTTATGGATTAACTTTAAATCTCTTTTAGATTTTGTATTAGATTGGTTATTCTAATTTGTAAGTCGGGAAACACGAGGTCAAGAAAACCTGTATAACGGCTTTAAACATCGTGTTTATTACTTCATAAAAACAAATAATGTGCTTCTAATATACAGTATGAACAATCACTGCCTGCCATCAAGCAGTGACGTCTTGAATTCTTTTGGTTAGATATGTACCTATACTATCCTACGAATCGACTTTCCATGGTGTTATTCATGTTAGTTGTGAGATGATTTTTGCCTAATTTAGACGCCGGCATTGTGAGACATGTTTTCCAAATAGTCTTTAATCAAATCTGATTGTAGATAAGTGTCTGCCATCTCCATGATCTGTGTCGCTTCGCTATGCTCCGTCGCGTCGCTTACCGAAAGAAAGATTTCGATTAAAAAAAATCAGTCTACACATTTTAAGTATTTTCATTGGTTGAAACTTTGTATACTTTCAAATGGATATTTCGATTACTTAAATGCGCGCGAATAAGTCGATTTGTAAACCATTTCGGATTGACAACGACAATAAATAATCAAAATAGATTTAAAAAAATTGTAATCGCTCCATAGATTATTATTTTTAATCTCTCGAATTTAGAGAGTAATAGGGAGGGGTGGGTGATGTCAGCCCCCACCCCATCTGGTGAGCTAGCCCCCCCCCCCCCCCCCCCCCACACACACACCAAATTTGTTGGGCACTTTGCGCATAGACTCTCAATTTTTTCTCTCCCCCTCCAGATTTATGTTGAGCGCTAACACCATGACTAATGGGGGTGGTGGTGCTCTGTAGTTACAGATAGTTTGTAACTTTAACACTTTCCATGCAGAGCTATAGTATTAGTTTTACCATTTTACAAAACAGAATTTTCAGAAACCTTATGATCCAAATCTTGGTCAGTTACTGAACCTATGCTAGGCTTGTTTGTACTTATTTTAATGCATTTCACATGGCCATGCATGGTGATTCCAAACATGGTGATGAGATAAGATTCAATAATGTTGACATTTTTGAAACATTTTGTGACAATTTGGTAGTCTGCAGACAACTACCTCGCGTGACTAATGTTTTAAAATGCTGTATCCTGAACCAATATTGACCCAAAATGAGTACAACAACACAATGGATAAATTGCTTCATGCATGGCACATGACACACGGTATAACCGGTATAACCGGTATTACTACTTCCTGTTCAATCTGCAATGCCGATCCAGATGATACCTCCCACGCCACAGATAGTCAAAACCATTAGTTTTGACTATCTGTGCCCAACCCACGCACACCATTTCTCAATCTACACACCCCAATTGAGCATTTGTTTTCCCACCCAATTTCACCCGAGCACTTGTAACAAAATGTTAAAAGGAACTGTAAGTTGATTGGGATAAACATGTATTTTATATATTACAGTTGAATGCCCCCTTTAACCGACTCTATTTAATGAATTAATGTGACTTTAACACTTTCCACACGTGTGCAGGCGACATTTCAAAATGTCACAAAATATTTCAAAAAAGTCAAGATTATTAAATATTTTTTGGAATCGATGTGAGAAATGCATTGAAATAAGTACAAACATGTCTTGTATTGGTGCAGTAATCCTTGAGATAGACTTTTAAAATTGGGAAAGGTTTCTGACAAATCTGTTCTTAATATTATAGTAAAACTATAATAGCCCTGTGGAAAGTGGTAAGTCACCATTTTATAAGACTTGATTTATGTCACTGAGTGCAATGACTCAACTCAATCTGTTTGAACCAAAAATTGAACATAATATATCCAAAAAGATTCTGCTAGAATCGAGTCACTTTTCAAAAAAACTTGACCGACTTGCTTGAGTCTGGTATCAAATTTATTGATTTCATCGCCGAGTCTCCCTTTAACAAAATTTCGCTGTCAAAATAAATACTTTTTATTAGCCCTATGAATAAATATGCTCCTTTCTCAGAGACCCAATGGCATAGCTAGGTTTTTACATATCGGAGGGGCAAGACATAAAAGTGAACTAATTTGACCGTTATATTCTATGATTCCCCTTAGATAAATGAACCAACAGATCCTATCTCAAACCCCCCCCCCCCCCCCCCCCCCCCCCCCCCCCCCCCCTCTCTAGCTTACGCCACTGCAGAGACCAGCACATGACTTGACTTTGGCTGTTAGACTTGGATTGACTTGATCTATTGGGTTGACTTGATCTATTGGATTGACTTAGCATAATTGTGTGAGGATTTGACAAGACTCCAGTCATTTCAGTCAATGACCTTACTTCAAAGACACTGGATACAAGTTTCCCTTAGAGAATGAGATAGGCCTATACAAGACTATTTCACAAACGGTTGCTGTTGGGTTTTACGTGCATGTTTTTTTTGTTTTTTTTGTAAATTATACCGAGGGTTGACAGCCAGAAGGTCTTAAACTCACTTTTTGATCATTTTCAGCTATTGGTACCAAAATAAACCTTGTCACCAACAAGATTTAAATTAAAAACAGTCCCATTGGAGTTAAATTCCCATAGCCCAATTCATTTTTACACACAACTCAATGGAACAAAAAATATTAAAACTCATTTTTCACTTAAGGGCCTTTTTGAGGTACCAGGTATGCATCAATTGCACGGTAGAATAGCATGCCTCTATATCTAGCTGTATGACTTCTTAGTTTCATCATAGACTTGATGCATGGCTGGAACCAAAAGTAGGCCTACACCATTTCCATGCAATCTGTGTACCTACTACATCTGAAACCAACAGCGCACCTTGAAATTTATATGGGACGCACCAATCCACACCAGGTATGTGCAGCGGCCCAGGTCAGCCCTCATGGTAAATGATAGTTAATAAAAGAGGTGCTACGTTGCATCTCATTGTACAGGTGAGAATAAAAAACTACTACAAAGTAGGTGTTGGTTTGAAGATGCACAAAATTGTATTACAAAATCCGACGTTTCGGGCAACAGACCTTGGTCACGGAGTGGAGAGTGTATGCGAATACTCAACTCTCCACTCCGTGACCAAGGTCTGTTGACCGAAACGTCGGATTTTGTAATAACATTTTGAGTATAAGCTTATTATACTTTACACCATGGATTTGTCAAAAGAAAAATCAACCTTTCTACTATGGGAACATAGCTTTGGGCCATAACACTTTCAACACGGCATGCGTCTGCAGTAAACATTCCAAAATTTCACATAATGTTCCAACAATTTCAAAATTATTGAATTTCATGACCATATTTGGAATCCACAAGAGAAATGCATTGAAATAAGTACAAACATGCCTATAAAGTATTGGTTCAGTAATACTTGAGATAGACTTTGAAATTTGGGAATGTTTTAGAAAAATCCGTTTTGTATAATGGTAAAACCAATAGCCACATGAAAAAGTGATTACATTATATCACCATCACTGCCTATAAGGTGTGACAGACATGATACTATTAACACTTTCCACACGGCGGCGATTAGTTTTACCATGTACCAAACAACAGATTTATTACAAATCTTTCCCAACTTTCAAAGTGTTATTGCATGAATTACTGGACCAAGTTGATTCTAGGCATGTTTGTACATTTTTGTACTGTAGTTTAATGCATATCTCATGGTGATTCCAAATACGGTGATGAGATTCGAGATAATTTTGACATTTTTAAACATCTTGTGAACATTTGGAACTGTCGTCTGCAGAGGACTGCCGAGTGTAAAGTGTTAACAATTGACCACGAATTACTTCCTTCTCTTTATACAACTACAAAAATATATTTGATTCAACATAAGATAACTAGTATAGCACCCTCTCTCTGTTAACTGTATTGTACACGTTCAGAGAATGAGTTTGAGCTATCCCACATATGGCAAGCACAAGAGGGCAGTATTTCAACTGATTTTCTCTAGCAGATAATGATGGACATTATTTACGAATTTGTTTTTTAAAATTATATTGTATAGTTTGTTATTGTATCGGTTTGTAGTACATGTAACTGGTTTCTGATCGAATATTTCTAAAAACATATGGTAATGAAATTCACTAATGTTGACATTTTTAAACATTTTGTGAAATTTTGGAACTGTCGTCTGCAGACGACTGCCGTGTGGAAGGTGTTAACAATAATTGACCACGAATGACTTCCTTAACTACAAAAATATATTTGATTCAACATAAGATAACTAGTATAGCACCCTCTCTCTCTATTAACTGTATTGTACACGTTCAGAGAATGAGTTTGAGCTATCCCACATATGGCAAGCACAAGAGGGCAGTATTTCAACTGATTTTCTCTAGCAGATAATGATGGACATGATTTACGATTTTATTTTTTTTTTAAATTATTATTATAAATTATAGTTTGTTATTGTATCGGTTTGTAGTACATGTAACTGGTTTCTGATTAAATAATTCCAAAAACATCGCAGGGAGAGGCGCCGCTGACCTTAGACGTAAACAAATTGGACTGGCAAATTGGAAACACTGGTGGACGGTGGTGCATTGCATTATTCCAAGGAATGATTTGTGGGAGCAAATGCACAGCGTTTCCTGAAAAGTTGCAATGAAGATGCCCCCCCCCCCCCCCCCCACCCCACCCCAAAAGAATCCCCCCCCCCCCCCCCCCATGAAAATGTCTAGTTACATCACTGCTGTAAAGGGGATAAAATGTAGCAGAAGTCTGGCAATTCTCCCTTATTATTAATAGAAAAATCGATGTCATTTTCCCCCGAATAGGCTATACAATACAAACACATTACATAAAATAACTTATTTGATAACAACAATCTCTGTAATGTTTTCATCGGTTAACCCCCTGGGGTCTACCTACCTATCTTACAGTGGTTCTGATTGGTTTATTACAAGATGTACTCATATGAATAGCCAATTCAAATGCAGCTTGTAAAATGTTTCACTCCCATCTTTATCAGGGATACAATTATTCTAACAATGTCTCTCATTGGTGCAATAAATGATGTATCCATCTTTTTAACCAATCGGCCGGTAGTTCTCAGGGGGTTAATATCAACTTTGTAAATGCCCTGCGATAAAAGTTGATGAAGTAATTGCACCGTCCCGCCGAGTCCACCTGTTTCCCGGAAAACCGTCCGTCAAGAAATCGTCGTGGCAACCGCATCGTTTACCTGAATGGAAGAAAATACCACCGATATTAAGTGTAAGTAAAAGACGTTATTCGTAATTGGTGATTTCAAGCTAAAGAGGGAGACAAACTCTGATGCGACGTCACTTGACTAATCATAACGAAAGCGAGGCCAATATTGGTAAATTACGTCACATGACACCAATGTTTACGTAATTTACCAATATTGGCCTCGCTTTCGTTATGATTAGTGATGTCACATCAGAATATGTCTCCCTCTTTACCTTGAAATCGCCAATTACGAAAATCGTCTATTGCAATGAAAGCTATCGGTTAAAGGGGCATTGAAAGAATATCGGTACCTTGTTTAGACAGATGATGTAAGAAACCATCTCATGTATTGATTTCTTCAAAGAAATAGTAAAAATGAAAATAAAAGACATTTTCTCAGCATTTCTATAAAGGTTCTCTTTTAAGCATTTTTTTTGTATCTTGATTAAAGATCACCATCAATCGAATCCAGGAGGTCATAACTATCATAACTTGACAATATCTTTTGTTATAGTGGTGCATGCCCGGGGGGGACTCGGATTTGGTTTGGTCGGGGTGTGCCGCTGGAGATTCAAAACCCATACCCATTTTTAGGGGTGATTTTGGAAAAATCGGTACCCATTTTTAGGGGTTTTGCTTCATTCTAGACCAAATTTTCGGGAAAATAGACCTAATTTTTGCAAATAGACCCATTTGTAAGAAGTGACCTCATTATTAGGGATTTCAAGCACAAAATCATACCCCATGTTTAGGGATTTTGTGCCCAAAAAGCTACCCATTAGAGCGGCACACCCCCGTATACCGTCTTGGGCGAGTACCCCCCCCCCCCCCGGGGGTGTATGTACTGTCGGTTATCGACCTCGATTTCCCCCGCATGTTTGGTGGACGCTATAGCACAACCAACCCCTCCTCCCTCAAGTTTCTGATTTAGAGGCACCCCCCCCCCCCCCCCCAAGTTCGTGACTCGACGGAATTTCAAGTTCCTGACTCTGCGGCACAAAATACTGTAATGTATATTTAGAGAGAAATATTCATATTGGGTATATGCTTGCATGCATAAGCATAATAAACTGGGAATAGAGGGTTTTAGCTTCAAGTCTACAAAGTGTCCGAAACTAAACTGTCTTCAATTTTGTATTTATAATTAGTATTGGCGTGCCCATGGGCTGAAGTTGGAAGGTGATAAAGTCAAAAAATACACCCCCCCCCCCCCTAA